>PVJO010018807.1:0-35805 GCA_004026905.1 Hystrix cristata
CACGCAGGCTACAAACATTTTGGCTGGTGCCACTTACACCCCAGGGTGGGTCTTCCCTCTTCAGGAGGTCCATCACTGGGTCATACCCAGAACTATACTAAACCAGTCAACTGAGCGTTTCTTACTCAAATTGACACCACGGTCAACTATCACAGAAGCTGTAGCCTGAGAATCTGCATATCCAGCAAGTTCCCATGTAACATCACTGTCAAGTGGGGTGTGCTTTGAATGTGAGCTCTTGTAATCATCATTGACATTGTTTGCACCAGAGAATCGGGGGTAGGAAGAACTCAGAGAGAAGATATATCTATATATGAGTAAAAATATACAGAAGTTACTGAGAAACCAAAACAATGCATAAGAAACAAGATACCAAGGATATCCCTTCAGGTCTGCTTTATACACCGAGATAAATTCCATTAACATTCAGTGACAAATTTGTAAGTAAATGTTATTGGGGTAGGAAGGATTTAGCTGTGTTCTTAACTATACTGAGTTTGAAGTGTTTAGGCATATGCAACCAGAAAATTTAGTTAAGTATTAGAATATAGGGTCCTTAAGCCCAGACGATAATCTACCTGGAGATGTAACTCAGAAAAGTCGTGACAATGTTTAACGTCTAGACAGAAATTGTGGCGTGAGCAAGGAAGATGATCTTGACCTTGGTCTTGAGGAATTTCAGTGCTCAGTGGTCAGATAGACGAATCTGACTCTGCCAAAGGGACTGAAATAGCCAAGGAGGCAGAAGAAAAACTTCGTGTGAGTGTGCGTGTATGTGTGTGCATGTGTGTGTGAAATAAAAAGAAAGGAATAGCTTTAGAGATAAACAATGGCAATGGTGCCCATTGCTGCTTAAAGTATATAGATAAGGGTTGAACTATATCCATTTGATGTACCTGTTACCGGTCATTAGGGGCCTTCTTGAGGTTGTTCTAGGGGAGTGGCACCACCATGAACCAGACTGGCATGCACTGATGAACACATGCACACTAAGGAAGCAGAAAGAGAGAAAGAAAGAGAAGGTGAAGACTGGATGGGAATGTGAAGTTAAAAGAGCCTTTTGATTTCTCGTCGATGAAGCTTAAACATGCTTCCAATGGGAATGGTCAACTTGAAACTGACTGATTGGATATATAAAATGAAAAAGAAATACAAATGACACTGTACGTTTCTGGGAAAGGCTGGAGTTGATGGGGTCCAAACATTAGGAATTGACATTTGAAAGGAAGACAGGTGCTCACCCAAGGTAAGAAGATTTGAGAAAATGAAAAACTGTGTAGAAGGGTGAGATGGTGGAGTGTTGAGTGCTTCAATTTTTTCTACGAAGAAGGAGGTGAGGACACCGGCTGTGTGGAGAGGGGACACTGGGATATAAGGACATGTCTAGAGCACAGTCACATACAAGTGAAGTAATCATTGCGAAGAGCGAAGAATGCTGACTAGGCAAGTGTAACAGATTGCTGATGATTCGTTACACTTGTAATGAGCGTGTGTGACGTGCTCCAGGGCGAAGCCAGAAAACACAGGTAACATTTACATGGGTTCTCTCATACAGGCAATTATGACAGAACTTGGAGGTCTGGGCAGACTATCACGGAAATGATGGATCACAGAATTTGAGCAGGAGGAGAATAAAAATGATGAAATTAGAAGACTGATGATAGGAGCGACAACCGGTGGTTATTTAGAGGCCCTGATGAGGTGGAAGAATGGTCAGAATGAATAGTTAATAAAGGACTTAATAAGGTGGAAGAAAAAATCAGGAATGAACCAAGAGATGCCCTGGTTAGTAACTTCAGGGTATGACAGAATCCAGCACCATCCTAATGGGCTGAGTAGCTGACCAAGTGCAAAGGAGAAGGTCGGAGGTGAGGCGGAGGCCAAGGACACGGCGTCACAGTGTCAGCATCCCGCCTCGGCCACAGACTCACCCAAGATACCGGTGTGGGTCAGGGGAGGGGGAGGGAGACTGCGATGGTCTGCTAGTCTTCTGCAAGTAACGGTGATTGGAGCCTCAGTAACTAAAGGGAGATCAGGACAGGTAGGATGAAGGGGATGCTGCTGTGCGTGACGTAGAGTGGATAATGATAGCTGGCAAGTCCTGATGGGAAGGACTGAAGACAAACTTCCTTATCTTAATTCTGAGCTACCTGACAGTGAGGTGATGGGGAATTTCCATTTGTGAGAGATGAGGGAAACTGCTTGCATTTGGAAGTCTCTTTTACATCAAGGTAGAAGGACTAAAGGAACAGGAGAATTCACAGAGGATTTGATGAATGAAGCAATATTGACAGAGATGTCGCCTCAAGTGTTTGCCCTGGTGGGCGAGGGATTTGTCTTCACAACAGCTCAGTAGAAGGGATGAGGGTTGGAGGTTGAAGGGGGCAACAAATGAAGGGGAACACTGATATTTTGATTGTTCCTGATGAAAATAAATGGTGATTTGAAGTTAATCTATTTGAGGAGATCAGGCACTGGCTTCATGTCCAAATAATCTAACAGCTTGTCCCGACAGCTTCAATTCTACAGCTGACTGGCTGTGGGTGGTTTTCTTCCAGGCTACAATCCAGCAGCCAAAGTATGGGATAATATAAAAAACTTACTGGGCTTTATAACCAAAGTTCCTGGCTATGGTTATATTCAGCGTCTATATCCTGGCATCCTACTCGCTTGGCATAAGGCAATTGGGATCTGTAATAATGTAGTGACAATTTTACAGCAGTTACCAGCTTTAGGACAGTATATAAAGTACTTTCAAGTACACAATCATATATTTATACTACCTATTTTTTATGAACACAAACGTTTTCTCTTACAGAAAAATTTAGGAAATTGAATTTCTGGGAAAATTCTGGCTGAGAAGGGAGAATTTATTTTGAATCAAGTATTTCTGTTAGATTAATTGATTTGTCAATGGGAAACAAAAAGCACATGGATAGGAATTTAAACTTGAAAAATAAACTTGGGCAGTGAGTAGCAAGGCATACTATGGCAATTTGCAGAGGTCCTGAATAGGTGAAGTTGAAGGATCTTAAAGTAGGATTTTATATTCTCTCTTTTGACTTTGTGACTCTTTTTGAGATGATGGGAGGTGGCTGATATTCCAAACTTCTAAATGGTAATGTAAGAATCAGCAAAAGGAGATAAAGAGAGTGTGAGATGATTATACTTGGCAGCTTACAGTAAACTACATAACAAGTTTTGAATTCCCTTCAGTTTCCTGTGAACAGTGAAAATTATGCACTCTTACTTACCTGAAACAGCTCAGGTAAGTGTGAGGATTTCCTTTCTTCCTCCTATCTCAACTATTTGTTTATGCTCCCCACCAAAGTGCAGTTTGAGAACGCAGGAAGGATGTAAAGAGATCTTTTATCCAAGGAAAACTTGTCTTGGTAATGGGAAAGTATTACATAATGTGATCTGTTTTGTTTTGTTTCCAGAAAACTCTGTTATATGAGCATTTAAATGTTTTTAGAAAATTCCCAACATTTTAATAGCACTGTAGGTTGTAGTTTATGCTAAAGTACACAGTTAAACAAGGTACCTGAAAGTTAATGTTATCTATCAAGGATTTAATCAGCTGAGAAATGAAGGATTGTTTGGTCAGATGAAGCGAAGACTTTCAGAATTTGTCATGGAGATTTTCTTTCTATGGGCAGAAGAAAGACGTAATTGTCTGCAGTTTGACTGAACTGACACAACAAATATATTTGAGTAGATTCATCCTTTCTCCTTTTCTGTAGTAGACACACTGATTATCAGGTGTTCAGTGCCTGCACAAAGCATTGTGGTCAAAGAGTCTCCTGTATCATTCATCTCTTTTTATTGCACAGAAGGACTCAATGTTTCTTGCCATCTAGCTCATCAGTTTAAAAGACACCATGAAAAGATGACTCTCAAAGAATCGCTGCTCTTTAAAATTTCCTCTATTGATTGGCTTATAGTTATAAATTATGGATTTTTAAAGAAGAAAATTGAATTCTGGGAATTAAGGAAATGATATGTAAGATCAGTAGCTAGTATATGTCTAAAGAAAAATCCTTTGTCATTAATATGAATATTTTTTTTCTTTCCCTTCTTTCACTTATTTTATTTTCCTTTCTTTCTGATAAGTGTGACAGAAATGCTCACACTAAGATTTTTAAGTGCAGTGTTTGGAGGATTTTTTCATCAGATTAGCTCAGATAAAGATGTCATGTTGCTATCCCTTTCAATTTCCTTTTTTAGAATACTGTAGTTTTTGATGTAAAGATCTTTTACATCTTTTGTTAGATAGATTCCTAGGTATTTTATTTTTGTGTGTGTAATTGTGAAAGGTATATCTTCTGCTCTTTCTTTTTCGGTGGGTTTGTTGTTTGTGTATAGGAATGCTATTGACTTTTGGGTGTTGACTTTGTATCCGGCAATGGAACTGAACTTCATAATTAAATCTAGAAGCTTTTTGGTGGAGTTTTTTGGGTCTTCTATGTAAAGTATCATGTCATCCACAAATAAGGATAGTTTGACTTCTTCTTTTCCTATCTTTATCACTTTAATTTCTTTTTCTTGTCTAATTGCTCTGGCTAATGTTTCTAGAACTATGTTGAATAACAGTGGTGATAGTGGGCCACCTTGTCTTGTTCTGGATTTTAGTATCAGAAAATGGAAAGATATCCCATGCTCCTGGGTAGGAAGAACCAACATAGTGAAAATGGCTTTACTTCCTAAACTATTATACAGATTTAATGCAATTCCAATCAAGATACCACTAACATACTTCAAAGAATTAGAAAGGACAATTATGAATTTCATCTGGAACCAGAAGAGACCAAGAATAGCAAAAATGATCCTAAGCAACAGGGGAAAAGCAGGGGGCATCACAGTCCCCAATCTAAAACTATACTATAAAGCTACGGTGATAAAAACTGTATGGTACTGGCAAAAAGACAGACCTGAGGATCAATGGAATAGATTGGAAGATACAGAAACAACTCCAAATGCACTCAAATACCTCATCTTCGACAAAGGAGCCAAACACCCTCACTGGAAGAAAGATAGCCTATTTAACAAATGGTGCTGGAAAAATTGGCTTGCCACATGCCGAAAACTAAAACTAGATGCATGCCTCTCACCATGCACTAAACTGAGATCAAAGTGGGTCAAAGATCTAAACATTAAAACAGAAACACTAAATTTACTGGAGAATAGAATAGGAAGAACCCTCGAAGACATAGGGGTTGGGAAAAAATTTATGGACAGAACCCAGACCACACAGGAAGCAATACAAAGAATCAGTGCTTGGGAGCACATGCTATTAAAAAGCTTTTGCACAGCAAAAGAAATCACCAATAGAGCAGAATGAAAAACCATGGAATGGAAAAAAATTTTTACTAGTTATCCATCAGACAAAGGTCTAACATCTAGAATATATAAAGAACTCAAAAAAATTAAACCTCCCAAATTTAAAGACCCAATCCAAAAATGGGCAACTGAAATGAATAAACATTTCTCAGATGAAGAAATAAAAATGGCAAATAAATATATGAAAAAATGTTCAACATCACTAGTCATCCGAGAGATGCAAATTAAAACAACGTTAAGATTCCACCTCACTCCAGAAAGAACCGCGTATATGGAAAAATCAACCAATAACAAATGCTGGAGGGGCTGTGGGGAGAAAGGAACCCTCCTCCACTGTTGGTGGGAATGCAGACTGGTCCAGCCACTGTGGAAATCAATATGGAGATTCCTCAAACAACTAGAACTAGAGGTTCCATTTGATCCAGCTATTCCCCTACTGAGGATCTTTCCAGAAGAGTTAAAATCGTCATACCACAGAGATATATGCACAACCATGTTTATAGCAGTGCAGTTTGCAATAGCTACGTCTTGGAAACAACCCAAATGCCCAATGACCAATGAATGGCTAAAGAAGATGTGGCTTTTCTACACAATGGAGTACTACATTGCCATAAAGAAGGATAAACTAGAGTCATTTGTATGTAAATGGATGTTCCTTGAGAATATACTACTAATCGAAATAAATCAGACACTCATGAGCACACATCAAATTGTTTCTCTGATATGAGAAACCATAACTGTAAATAAGGACAAAGTAGTGTAACAGATATTATATAAAAGGAAGATAATATACAAAGGAGAGGAGTACCAGAAAGAGGGAAGGGGGGAAAAGCAGGAAGGGAAAAAACGGAAAGAAAGGGGAAAGGGAAATCACGGAGAATTGTAAATAAACCTGCTGTAAATAGGGATGGAGGGAACAGAAGGGAGGGGAGGGTAGAGGGGGGAGAACCAAGAGACACCATGTACAGGTACAAAACAAACATGATAAATGTGATCAATATATGGACAATGTACCAAAACTTGTTCTTGGTTAAAAAATAAAATTTAAAAAAAACTCAAAAAAAAAAATGTCATGTTGACCTTGTTTCTGAAGGGTGCTTTAACCTCACTAATTAAGCAACCTCAGCTGCTGTTCAGTGGAAATTTCTGGAGAGTGAAGGGCCTTTTATTAGGGAAATTCTCTAACTGTATAGAGTCTCTCACCATAAAGCAGTCATAACACAATAATGATAGTTTCATCATTAGGGAATCCATTGCTTAACACAAATATATTAAAAAAAGAGTTTGATTAACCTAAGTCCATATTAGCGTGGAGGTATTTGGAACCATCAAGTCACCTTAGCAATCCAAGAGTGTAAGGAAAAATGTGCTTTTGATTCATGACAGTGAAAACACATATTGTACAGTAAAGTTTAGGTTTCTATACAATAGCAGTCCAATGATTCCTAATGCCTAATAATTCTTTTTTCTATGTCTTTCAATCTGACATTTTAAATTTTTTATTATTAACATGTTAATGAATACAAGGGGAATTATATAACGAATTCTTATATACCCATCATTCGGCTTTATTTGTTACCAACGTGTTTGCAATCTCATATCATCAATTCCTTTCACTTTGTTTGTTTGCCAGGATAATT
The DNA here is from genome assembly GCA_004026905.1 of Hystrix cristata. Taxonomy (NCBI): domain Eukaryota; kingdom Metazoa; phylum Chordata; class Mammalia; order Rodentia; family Hystricidae; genus Hystrix; species Hystrix cristata. Next base: position 6,981 of record PVJO010018807.1, read on the forward strand.
TAAAGCAAATTCAAGCCATATTATGTTATCCATAAACGCTTCAGTATTCATTTCTGTCAATCTGTTCTTATGCTGTTAAAATAACTATAAGTACTAACACATTATACTCCTTTATACTAGTAAAGTACATTATCATTATGTTATCAAAAATTGTGTAAATATTATTATTACTATTGAGAAAATTTATATTAAAAAAGGGCTTTCATGTGACTAAATGATAATTTCAGGGACTACTGAATACGAACAAGTGGTTCCAAACCTGGATGTTCACAAATACCTAACTTGGTTTGATATCATGCGATGAACCCGATTCTGTCACACCCAGGCGCAAAGTAACAGGTTGAGAGTGGCCGAAGGGAAGTGGCTGCTGGAGATGTATATTAAGGAAGTCTTTCTATGTTCACATTCTCATGTCTGGGGACTTGCTGATTCTGGAGAAATGACTCCTGCTAGGACTAGCCTATTCCTAGAGCTGGGAAAGGACTCACTGGCAAGTGTGGTTGTCCTGTGCGAACCAACAAGTCCACAGTCATCTCCTTTGTGTGGACCTCGTAATTCAGGAACGGCCTCTTTGCTTTAATAATCCTAGGGCCAGGTGCCAGACGACTAGGGGGAGACCAGTGTCTACGGCCTACAGAAATGATTCAAACCAACCGATCCTAAATCTACTCACCCTGCCTCAACCTTTCCTTCTGAGGGGCAGTTCGTTCCCCTCCTCTGCCTCCTGACCAACTGATGCTTCGGGTGTGGCCCGGTGTGGTACGGCATGCTCTCCTCTCTCAGGAGCCCTGACTGTAATAAAATGCCTTTGGGTTGAGTGTAATCCCCAGTGTTGAATATCAGGGCTAGCTGCTGAATGATCAGAAAAATTTAGATGGAAGCATGTGAGGAACTACAGTTAGGTAATCAGATTGGAGTTCAAATCTTACAAAAGAACTACAGTAGGGGACAGGCAATGAGGTCACCAACGCACAGAAGGCTTCACAGCCGAATGTCAATAGGCAGAACTACCAACAGCATGCTGGTTGTCAAGTTGTCTTGCTTGCTTCCTGAGGTGGGACCAGTGCAGGGAGGATTATGCTCTTTCTTCAGTGTGAATATGATCTCCAGCATCTGCATTTCCCTAGAACTGTAGAAAGGTGGGATTCCCTCACATGCTGTGTTGATACTCTCATTCCACCCAATCCTGCAATAGGCAGGACTATCTCCAGGGGGAAGGGCATCACCTTACATGTTTCCTCTTCCCGGAGGCTTAAATTCTCAAGCTAACTTGTGCATTTCCAGCCCAGTTTTTTCTCAGTTAGAACTTTAATCTGTCAGAAACCCAAGACCCTTCTAAGGCCCACACTCTCCCTTTAGGGATGGGAAACCGAACGAAGGGGCTGGTCCTAAGAACAAAAACCGCATAAAGACAAAGGCTACAGCACAGGCTTCTTGACACGAAAGCACACACATTCCACTACCGCCTGATAATTTCCCGCAGATCCAAATTCTACTCAGTGTAAATCGTATCTCTCTTGAGTTCTAGTGGACTACATGAGTCGCTTGGCTGTAGCATATCAATATAATAAATATTTGGAAATTATTTCCTCTTAAAAGTGTTTTGTAGCAATTTATGTCATATTGATTATAATTCTGACATAATGTTGTGTGCTAGCTTTTTCTTTTTGATTTTGTTTACACATACAAACACCCACAGACATAAAACAAAATCATAGCCCATATCTAAATATTTAGTCTCCTCTTGCTTTAAAAATGACATCCTTGGTTTGGGGATGTGGCTCAGTGGTAGAGTGATTGTTTAGCATGTATGAGGAGCTGGGTTTCATTTCTACCAGTGGAAAAAAAAATCCTTAACTCAGATTAATTTATCTTGATGAATGGAGAAATAAATTAGTAGGCTATCTTTCAAAACTTTTGGCAATAACTCATTAATTTACATATAAATCGATTTAAAAACGATGCCCTAAAATTATACTTAGGTTAAGTGTGTGTGTGTGCACTGCTTCTGAGAAATGTATGCTCAAATCACCATTATTCAAAGTCAGACTTGCTTCTCCAAAACCTACTTACGGACCCACGAGTCTTTGCTTACCACTAATGTGACCTGGATGGTTTGCGGACTCTTTAAGTCAGCAGTTCTCAAATTTGAGTGACACAAGAGTCATGTGAAGGGCTTGATCAGACCCAGATTGCCGGGCCCAGCACCTAGCAGATCTGATGCAGTAGATCGGATGCAGTAGCTGCCTGGGTCATCAGCATTTATATTCCTAGAAAGATGCTGCTTCCTCAAGATCCACATGTGGAGATCTGCTGCTGAAGGTAGCAGTTTATCTGAAATACAAAAAGTCTGTTGAGAGTTTCCCAACTTCTTCAGAGCCAATTCATGAGTTTATAGCTTATACCAAGTAGGCAGCATATTTATTACCATCTGCCCAGTGTCCTTACTAAGACCTGAAATTGATTAAGAAAAAACTTCCCTAAATGCATGTAAGTAGTAACCCAAGTCAGAACAAACACGTATGAAAACTGTACCAACAGCACCAGTTACAAGTATAGACTCACCAGTGCTCGCAAGCTCAGAGTTTTAAAGCAGTAAGGCAGGCGTCTGGGGGAGAAGAAGGACTTACACACACACACACACACACACACACACACACACACACACACTTAAATAAATTCAGCTCTGAAAAAGTGAAAGTGTCACAGTTAGAGATCTGCTTATATGTAAATCAGGAAGTACCGTATGATATTCAATGAATTTATTTTCTTCATCAACCTCTACAAAATAGCAGTATTTACTTTGCTCTCAGCACCGGGAGCAGAGTCTCCCTGGCTGCACAGAGTCCGCACCCGAGGACCGTGCACACTGGGAGAGTCCCCAGGTCTCCGTGACCTACCTGATCAGGAGCATGGAGAATTTATGAGAAGTAACTGCACTCGGTGTTGCTGACCTTAGAGGGGTGAGACTTCCTGAGGTCAGACTGATAGTTTTTAGTCTTCATAAGCTTGTTACTAGACCATAAAGCTAATAATCCCTCACTGGCTTTTCCACCTTGTCATGAAATAATGCTCTGAAATGTGCACTTGAACAGGAGAAGAATCTCTCGGTACTTGTATGATAGAGTTTGCACCTTATGACTACACAAAAGAAAAAATATTTCAAACATGGTCAACCAAAAGGTGACACAAGAATGAGACAGGCAGGTTTTCGAGTTGAATATGGATTCACAGAATATGCCATAAATTTGGAGTAGAGAACCTTTTTGACTGAGAATAGAGTATCGGCACGTGGTGTTTGTAAGCTTTGGGATGCTGGTTGGTGGGAAGCTAGTGAGAGGATGTTCAGACTTAAATATACTGAGTGAAAAAATGCATCAGCTTTGTTTTTTCTTTTGCTAGCTTTGTGTTAGGGTCTTAAGTGTTCTTGCTTTGAACACTGTTTTGAATAAAGTCATAAGAGAACAATACTATGTTTCTTTTTCTTTGTAATTAAAGAGTCATGTTTGGAAAAGGATTTGTTATTAAAAAGTTTATCTATTCTCAGCTTGCTTGATGATGCATTTAGGTGTGTTTGAGAAAGTATTTCACAAGCTCAAAGCGCTGGGAAAACATAAGCTCTCATTTTTAGTCTCTTCACCCAAACAGGAAATTCACATAGCAACAGTAGCTTAATCTTACTCCATTTGTACACATTTGTTTTTAATTCATGAAGAGCTCTTAAATCGGCATTCTGGATATCGTGTTGGCTTATGCGGCATTTTAGATAAGACTCCAGATGCTGCACATTTGTCTGTTACTTAAGCTGTTTGAGTCTAGTGTAATAAATGCTGTGTCTCTGCAATATTTGAATTTCTTACTTAATTGAAGCGTGACACTGGAGAAACACGTCATGACTCTGTGCTGCATACCATTAAAAGGGGGTTTCTGTAGATTCTGGCACCAAAACATCCATGTAAGGTCACAGACTCGGAGGCCAGCGTGCAATTCCCAGTCTTAGAAGGGTCCAGGTGTCGCCATGACATAAAATCCGTCTCACAGTGAATTACACACAGATAGAAGTTTTGTGAATCAAGTCTCGCATTGAATGCACGGTGAAGACTTGCTATATTTAGGAACTATGATTTAAATTATTTGTAAAATAAATACTTACATCCTAATTTACCTGATCTATAAGTTTCACTTCCTCTTCCATGATTTTCTTAAAGCATAGGTCACGTGAACGTACAGTATTATTAAATATTTTAGCATAATGTGCATGCCGAACAGGATCTCTTCTCTTATTGTTCATCGTTTTATGTCCTGTAAAATCTAAGACTCTTTCTGTGATGTTCTTTAAATATTAAGTTTTGTAATAAGCTCCTCACTTAGTCACCATGGAAGAAAGACATGCTGTCTTTGCCCTTGGTCAGACTTTGGAGTCCAAGGTTTTCAAAGTGGATTTCTGTAGTCATTTTATATAGAGAGCATGAGTGTATTTCTGCACTTAAATCAGGCTGCAATAGACATAGGGAATAATATAATATAATTATAGTATCACACAGGTAAATGCATAGAACGTCCATTGATATAAATACACGTAAAGACACAGAGATAGAGACATAAATGGATAGATGATAGATAGGTAGGTAGGTAGATAGATAGATAGGTAGATAGATAGATAGATAGATGTAAAGGTGACCAAAGGATGTAGAGAACTTGAATTTCCTTTCTGCGGGAAATTCTCTTGTAGATGGGGCTGCTAGTATCATGCTCTATTATGAATTATGAGAGAAAAATCTGGGTCACTGCGTAGCATCTAGAACTGTCCTGGTTGTAATTAGCACTTATTAATTATTTTTATAATAATGATATTAGGTAGATAAATACGATTTTACTCTTACTAGAGTGCTAAGTATATATGATCCTTGACTCACAATGGTTCAAGTTATGATTTTTCCATTTTACAATAGTGCAATGGTATATTTTCAGTAGTAGTCAGAAACATGATAGTGAAAAATAAAAATATGATTAGCAGTTGTTAAACCAGGTGAAAAGTCACATAAAATTTTGTAGTTGATTGTAGGTTAGGTTTGCTTTTTTTGTGTGTTCATTTTGTTCTACTTTGGTATATTTTCATCCTTCAGTAACACTTTAATTTCTTAGTGTTTCATAATTTATCTTATTTTGTAATAATTTTAATACTTGGGGTGTAACAGTGGGAATAAAAAAGCCATCACATAATTTTCTACTGTAAATTTATACTTTAACATTACGGTAGCCAGTTGAGCTTCTCAGAAGCTGTGCCTGGGGATACAGGAAGCAATCTTTGTGTTTACCCACTTGGTAAATGGCAAGTTGTGTGCACCTGTGTAAAGATGAAAAAAACACAATTTATACCCACTTTACACTCCATGTAACAGGTTTTAGATATGTTTACCAGAGTATTACAGTGCATAAAATATCCCCACACTGTTCATCTGTTATGTACACATGTACTGTGTGTGCCATAATGGAATGTGGGTGTGGCTCACAGTAGCCGGGCGCGGGGAAAGCAAGAACCCATCTGTGCACTCACCCACTTGCCAGATGAAGGCGAGGTGTGTACAGGAGCTCCGAAGCAGCAACAGGTGTGCATTTAGGATCTGATGCCGGCCATGTGAGCCAAAGTTCCTGTGACAGTGAAATGGAGCAAGAATTGACTGATACAGACAGACACAGATGGTGAAGAAAACAGCAGTGTTAGTACATATTTTCACGAGTCAAAATGGTAGAAAATGGTCATGCAACCAAATGAAACAATGCAATGTTAGAATTACAACCAAAAATGCAGTGAGAATCTTGGCAGGGGTGAAACCAGTTGGACAGAATGCCAGCATTGCCATTTGATGTTGGAAATTGTAACAGACAAAATGCCACAAGATGTAAAATACACAAATGATGAAATACAAGTGAAATGTTCCATATGCACCAATAGCCATACTCAAAAAATGTGTTTATTATGATGCTTTACAAGCTGAACTGAAAGTATTCATAGGTTCACTGTTCTTTTAGCATGGCTTTATCTTTCTAAAAGCCCAGCAATATAAAAGACTTATGGATATAGAAGACATGGATGTGGGCTTCAGGTTTATAGAATAACAGTGACACTGAGGAGATTTGATTTCCTTCAAAATTGCCTGTGGTTTGATGACTAAAGCCACCCATCAAGAAAGAAAACTGACAATCTCGCTGCTATCTGCTCATTGTTTGAACAATTTGTGTATATTTGTCAAGAAATCGCACACCATCTGAATATATGACTATTTTTTTTTTTTTTTGGTGGTGCCGGGGAACGAACTCAGGTCCTTGTGCTTACAAGGAAAGCACTCTAATCACTGAGCTAAATCCCCAGCCCTGAATATATGACTATTGATGGACACCTAGAGCAGCATTTTGCGGCTGCTGTAGTTTTATTCTGTATATGCCAAAAAAAAACTCCTTCAAAATATGGCAGAAAAATTTATGCCCTTGTAGATAGATGTGCAGACATACGCTTTCAATTTAGGAGTTTATCCTGGAGCTCAGCCACCAGGCCTTTATTTGTATAGTGATAAAATGAATGATGTTGTGAAAAGACTTGTTGCTCCCATCTCCCAAACTAATTGCACTGTGACATTCCACAATTGATTTACCAGTTTCCAATTGATGTCACTTTGCTAACAGTGCATGAGTTGATCAGCATAGGAGCTGTATGCAAGAACAAAGCTGAAATTCAAAATGAAATGCTTGGAATATTAAAACACAGAATTGAATAGTGCAATCTTTGGATTTTAGGAAGATACAACATTGACTTCCTAAATGACAAAGAAAAACGAACTGGTACTGCTGAAGTCAATGTGTCAACATTGCACCGTGATGGAAATATTGACGGGGAAACCTCCACAAAACTGAAGGCTGAGATGGTAACTTTCTACAACAAAACCAGAGGCAGAGTAGATGATGTTGACAAATAAGCAATAACTGTTATGTCACTTGAAACATAAACCTTTGGCCAATGGTTGTGTTTTACTTGATCCTAAGCATGTGTGGGATAAAAGATTTGATAGTTTACAAAGAAAATACAAAGCAGACAAGAAAACTATGCCAAAAAGTTGTAAAACACACCAGTGAACTGACAGGTGAAGAAGCAGGCCCAGCATCACAAAGACCCACTACAACAACAGAAAAAATAAAAAGTGTCAACTGTGCCCTACAAAAAAGGACAGGAAAAAAACATGCATGCTATCAGTGTAAGCGAGATGTGTGCATGGAACACGCAGTTGTCATGTGTGAAGACTGCCTTGGGGGTGACAGCTGAAGCAAACATTATTTCTGTGGTAGACTTTTGTTTGTATTTACATTATAGTTCATATAGGAATTTTTTTCTGATGTTTTATCTTAGGTTTTGTAAGCAAGTACACAGCTGATGTGAAAGTGTTGATGTCTATCTGGAGCACTCATTACATATTTGATATTTTATTTTATTGATATCTTATTTTCCTGCTAAGTGCATATTGTACAATATATAGGAAGCTCCTGACAAACGAGGAAGACAAGAGAGGTGACAAGAATGGCCTGGGACACAGGAAGAGAAAGTAAGTACATACGCTGTCAGTGTGAGCGAGGTGTGCACATGGAGCATACAGCTGTCATGTGAGAAGTCTTCCTTGGGGGTGACAGTTGAAGCAAAGAGTATTTCTGCGGTAGACGTGTGTTTGCATTTGCATTGTAGTTCATATGGGAATTCATTTCTGATGTACCTTTTAGATTTTGTAAGCAAGTACACAGCTGATGTGAAATTGTTGATATTTATCCTAAAAGTGCAATCCATATAAAAAATTTAATGGTTCATCGTACTGATACTTTCATTCTTGTTCACTACACATTGTATAATAGAATAAGAACCTCTTGACAAAATAGTAAGACTAGAGAGATGTCATATGTCCCACAAAAGGGCAAGAAGGCAAAACACACATACTGTCAGTGTAAACCATAAGTGTGTGTGGAACGTGCTGTTGTCATTTGTGAAGATGGTGCGATAATTAAAGATTATTTTTGTTGTAGAGTTCAGTTGGTACTTTCATTGTAGTTCATACAGGAATTTATTCTGCTGTTACTTTTTAGGCTTCGTACACCAAAAAACGGTTGATACTGAAAATTTTGACTTTTTTGTAAACACTCCATAAATTTTAAAAGTTCACTACTTTATTTTTTTGATATTTCTTACTGTTAAGTATTCATTGTTTAATATAATAAAATTCATAAAGTTAAAATTAATAATTCATTAACCTAAATATTATAAATAATAAACAAGGGTATTATATACCCATGATTCTGCTCATCGTATGCAAAATTTGGGTTATGCCCCCTAGGCACGTAAGGATGTCACTCAGTGTAGAATCTCACAACTAACTTGATTTTATGATTAGTTTATCAAGGTGTCTCTTGACTGCTGTTAGTATTAACAGAGAACCAAGTGCTTGCATGAGATGCGGTACTCACATCAGTTTTCTCAACCAAAAGTATGTTGGAGAAAATATAGGCTGTGGCTCCCAGACTTGACTTTCACTACTTCAGTGAGACATTTGACTCTCAGACCTGTTTCCTTAATTGTAAATAAGGGGATGCTGTATTCTGTAGGGCCATTGTAAGCTTTAGAGCTACTGCGCAGAGAACATCTACCTCAGAATCTGACACACCACAGGCACTTTGCGAACAAGAGCTATTAATGTGAATTTGAAGATGAAGGTGATCTAAGAAAATTCACATCATTTCTCTAGCAGACTTGAGTCACTGCCCTGTGCTCTGTGTGCGGACTCCTGTACTTGGAGAGAGGAGTTTATTTCCTCCCGTAGAGGAAGGGCAGGCTGGTGCATGTTGTTTGACTGATGTCCTCAGCTGCACAGTCTGATCCTTGGCTGCTGCACTCGGGTAGCAGACAGGAGCTTGGTGAATAGCTGCACTCACCTGTGACGCTTCAGCTAATTCTTCCTCAGTGAGCAGCCTCATCAGCTTCCAGAAGAATGACCACACGATCCTTAGGACCAGAACTTAGTTGATGTGGTGGGTAAAGGAAGGCAGAATAATCAGAGAGGAAATGAAATGCCCACTATGACAGAAGCCGACTTACGCAAAAGTATTAAGCAGAGAAAGTCATAGCACCAAAGGTGATGATTTAAAGGATTTGAGCCATACCCCTATTGTTGGATTTATTCACATCTTATGTCCCCTTCCCTCCCTACCTTTTTACCCCAAATTACGGATTATAAAAATACATATCACAATCATAATAAGATGCCACTTCACAAACACTAGAATGGTCATAATAATAATAAAAGGAACAGCAAATCACGCATGTTGAAGATGCAAAGATGCTGGAACCCTCATGTGTTGCTATAAATTGGTGCAGCTGCTCTGGAAAATAGTTTAGCAATTCTTGAAAAAGTTAAATTTAAGAGTTACCACCTGACACAGCAATTCCACTTCCAGGTATATAGATAGTTCAGGTAACTGAAAAATATATCAGTATGATAGAAATATAGAGTGAATATTTAAATTAAAATTTATTACAGTAAAAGACACATTGCCATTAACCCCTTTACGTATACTTCCCCCTACTTGAAATACATTTATCCCATTGTTCTTGCCACTATCTGAAGCAATTCTGGAAGTCCTCTTCTGTGAGTGTCTTTATGAGGTATGATAAAAATATGATGAACGCTGCTGCTGTCATCCAATGGAAAGGTAGGCTTGTAAAAACATTATAGTGTGTCCTCGAGACTTCTGCCTTTTCTCCTTGCTATTGCCACTCGCCATGTTTCTATGGTGTCACTGCTATGGTGTCTACTGGGGCTGTGCAAAGCGAATCTGAACTCTCCTTGACCTCAGATCCTCTGCATTTTCTGCCATTCTTTCTTGGCATTTTCTGGCTTCTCTTGCATGACTAGATGCTAGCAAAAACTTTCCATTTCTTAGAAATATCTTTTAAAAAGACATTCCAAAGAAGAGTTTCTTGAGCTCCTAATGATACAGGTCTTTCAATTTTACTATCTCTTAAGCTTTTAGAGATAAGCTCATTTTATTTTCTTTCAAGTCCATCTCTCCTCCAGAAAGCCAACCTGTGGTGGTATCAGAATCACGCCACCTTATGCAATCTGGCCTCACAGCAAGGCCTGGCTGAGGCTGAGCTCCTTCTAACATTAGTCTGCTCAGGCCACCTCAATAAAATACTGTAGACCGGGAGACCTGTGCAACAGAAACAATATCTCACAGTTTTGGAGAATGAATTCCAAGATCAGGGTGCCAGGATGGTTGGGTTATGGTGAGAACTTTCTCTGGCTTGCAGCTGATACCTCTGAGCTGTATTCTCACACAGAACAGGGATCCCTGATCCAGAGAAACTAGAAAAGACATGGTCATTGTTTTAAACTGTGAGTTTAGAGGTAGCTTCTTATGTGTTGCATAAATACAACATCCTGAGCGGTACCCAGGATTAATACCACTGAATAGGACATTGGTGACCTCTAGCAGTTGCTGTTTGAGCCCATCTAATAAATCTTGTCTCTTCTATGAATACATTTGAATGAATATGTTCTCTCATATTTTGCTCATATTTTTATTCTCGAGCCTTTTCTAAATAGTTAAATTTGCTTTCTACGTGATCTCTGATTTTACCTCTTTCCATCCCCATGACACCTAGCACTCTCAACACTCCACAAGGTCTTAAGTGGGTAAGCAATAAATAATTATTAGTTGTTTGCTTAACACATCTTAACTGAAGCCACCTGCAAGTTTCTTTGAAGATAAAAATAATGAAAAAAGCACATGGGGGGGGTCTCACTCAGGAATGTGTCCAGTGGGAAGAGTCATATGTATACCATTATTTTATTGTTTAAAGATTTGTAACCTAGTTTTTTATGATGCTTAAATTATTTTAGCTCACAGATGTTGATATTTTATATCTGTAAAATGAAGATAGTTCAGAATACATAAATTTATTGAGAATCAAACTCCTACTGGTTATAAGAGGTTGATTTTCTCCCTAGATTCTAGATATTCTTGTTATAAAGTAGTTTCAGTCTGAAGTGTAGTAGGAGGGTATGATGATGGCTGTGGTTTGCAGGAAGCGATTTTGTTTTCTTGGGAACATTAAATGAGGTTCTGGTACCTATTTGTTCTGACTCTTATTTTAAAATTCCAAATAAAAGACTGCTTTGTGATGAAGTCTTCCTTTCCTGGAGTTACAAAGCTGAGTACCAGAATAGATGCACCAGCGCAATTTTTGTCATTAAATTTAATCAGTTTATTTTAAATACAGCATATAACAAGTTCAAAATGATTGTGATGAACTGTATGCAACAAGAAATAGAAAAAATATGCAAGACAAGTTCTTCCCTGAAGATACATATCACGTCATCTAATTGAGAAACAAATGTCATAGTTACACATGGAAAAATCTAAATAGCATACACACTGTGAAAAAAGACTGATGTGGCTAGAGAGGTGGGAGTGATATAAGATTAGGGCGTGGCCTGACCTGGCTGGGAAGATGAACATAACCTTGGGGAGTGGCTTTGACCTGACGTCAGCCTGGGGCGTGAAATTCCAATCGCCCCTCTTCTCATGAGATCCAGCAACTCTCACGAGAACAGAATCCAGATAAATATGAATGGCACCACGAGTTCGTTCTCTTGCCGCTCTTGCCGCTCCTGCCTCGCTTGCCTCTCTCGCCCCCTCGCTCGCCCTCTCTCTCCCGGCGCTCTCCCCTCTGCCTTGGGTGACTGCCCCCTGCTCCCTAGTCTCCTAGGCCTTTTCAGATTCCTAATTGCAGCATCAGCTAGTTATTTTACCCACCTGGCCAAACCAGTCTCCCTTTTGTTATTTAAATAAACTTTCCCAATGCCCTAAAATTTGCTCCTGCAATTCATTGCCTGCACGAATAAAGAACCTGGAGATATATTTTCTAAATCCCCCTTCCCATCCGACAACAGGAGTAGCTTCCTGGGAAAGAGTTCAATTACAGAAAGTCCATGAAGGACTAATAGTATTTAGATGCCAGAAAAGGAGAAGTTACCCTGGCTGAGAGTAAATTGTCCCACATTGTGCTAATATTTTTTAACAGCTGACATTTACCAATAGTTTCCCTATTCATCTAGTGGTAACCACTGTCCTTTGAGGTACATAGGTCACATGTTTATCTCAAACTACCAAATAGCATATTTAAGTCAGAAAACCACTGGAGAACATTCCAAGTTTGTTAATCCAGAACAGGAGCTGGTGAACTGTAGTCATCTGCCTTTTTCTTTTTTTTAAACAGCCTTAAATGGTGTTTTAGTCACTTTCTCATTGCTGAGACACAGCACCAGACAACAGCAACTTAAAGAGGAGAGGTTTATTACGTCTTCCAGTTTGTGAGGTTTCAGCCCACAGTCAGCTGGCTCAGAGCCAGAGAGGGCACACGGAAGGAGGAAAGCTGCTCACATCATGGGCAACCAGGAAGCAGAAAGTGATAATAGCCTACCAGGTCACACCACCAGTGACCAGCGTCTTCTGACCAGGCACCACTTTCTAATATCACATTTTCCTATAGGGCCTCCATGATTCAACCACCCTTCCAAAATCCACACCCATGAATACACTATGCTGCTGTGGGACATGTTATATACAAACCGTAAGATCCTCTTTTTATGGCAAAATGCCTTTAGTCCGTCTCTGAGAGTCACCAAAGTCTTTGTAGTTTCAGCACTGCTGAAAAATCCAAGTTCAAAGTTTCCTCTGAGACTCAAAGCAAACTGTTAGGTACGAGCCCCTGTTAAAACCAAAAAGAAATTGGAAGCCTGGCAACATACAATGGCACAGGATAAACATTCGTATTCCAAAAGGAAGGAATAGGGTGATAGAAAGGAATGGCACCAAAGCAATACAGAAAGCCAGCAGAGTAAACATTAAACTTTGTAGCTCCATGTCCAGTATCCAGGGCGAGTTGTGATGAGACATGAACTCCAAATGGCTTGGTAGGCCCTGCTTCCACAACAGCTGTAGTCCACATGGCCTCTCTCTTGGGCAGGCTCCATTCATGCCTGAGGTCTTCCTCAGCAGAGATTCCACTTTCCTTGCATCTCCAACTTCCTGGGATCTCTAATATAATTTTGACTTCACTTTTACAGCTTCATACACTGACCTCTAAAGGCCTTCTTCTACCTGGCCTCTCAGGCCTTCTTCTGAAATCTGTGTGGAAGCCTCTCTGATCCTACAACTCTTGCATTCTCCATGCCTCTAAGACCAGGATCACATGGATCATGCCACTATCTGCCACCAGCGTGAGCACTGGTCAGAAGCCCTTGAAGCATGACTACAGAGGCCTCCAAGTGCCTGGATGGCTGAGCGCTGTGAAATGAATTCCAGCAACCCAATTCCCTAGTGGGCCCTTCTCAAGTAAGGTTCCCTGAAGTTATCTTCTTGAAGCAGTCTTTTACTTTAGTAGAGCAAAGGGTGGAGTCTTTATGCTTCCTGGGATGCCCCCGAGGGATCCTTCCCATTCTCCTGACCAGAAGTACTTGACTTCTTTTTCATTCTAATCCTTCAGCAATGAAGCTCTCCTCTGCTCCAACTTTACAGTCCCTTTGTTTCTGACAAAACTGAAACCTTTTTAAATGGGATTTTCATTCCTGTTTCTCAGTATAAACCTCATGAAAAGCAGCAAACCCATGCAACAGTGTGAACAGTGGGCTGTCTTGAAATTTTCTCTGCCAGATTAATTATTCTGTCACTCTTAGTCTCCGTCTCCTAAAAAGTCTCAGGATGAAAGCAAAATGTAGACAAACTTTCTGCCAGAGGCCAACACACATGGTCTCGGGTCCTACTGCCAGTGGAATCCTTGTTCCAAATTGGAACCTCCTAAGCTTGGTCTTATCATCTGCCCTTTATCAGCATTCTGGCCTTCTGAGCTCTAACCACAATCTCTCATCAAGTCAGCTTACCACATTCTAAGGCTGTTTCTCTTCAGATGACACCTCCGAACACTTCCATATTCCTCTCATGAACCTGTTCCAAATTCTTCTAAACCACATGGTCAGGTAGTCATAGCAATGACACTACTCCCGTTACAAAGTTCTGTTTTAGTCATTTGTTGTTGCACCATAGTAGCTGACACCTGATATTAAAAGGAGAAGTTTATTTTGGCTCACAGGTTGTAGAGGTCTTAGTGCATAGTCAGCTGGCTCCAACCTGGAAAGAGCATGGAGAATGGCCTGTGGGAGAAAGCTGCTCATGTCATGGCAGCCAGATAGCAGAGCGTGATCAGAGGAATCAGGGAGAGAAATATACCCTACCAGGTCACATCACCAGTGAGCTGTCCCTTTCAACCAGGCCCCACCTCCTGACATCACATTTAGGTATAGAACCCTCATGGTTTAATCACTCTTCAGAAGCCTTGCTTAGGAACAGCTGAGGCTCGAGGAGGATATCTAGATGTGAGCCATAACAAGTGATTGTATTTTAAATGCTCATATAAAGACTTATATAATATCTTTAATGTATATAATATCTCTTGGCCTATGATTAAATACAAATTAAAGCTTGCAAAATGTAAAACGTTTACTACTTGGCCCTGTAAGAAAACTGTGTTGTTCTGATTACTGATTTAGGGTCTGCATAATGTGTTAAATAAAACATTTTCATTTAACACAAAAAAAGAACAAATGACCTGATCAATAATGGGCAGATATACTGAAAAGACAGTTTTCAAATGAAGAAGTACAAATGGCCAATAACTACATGAAAAAATGTTCAACATGTTAGTTGTCAGGAAAATGCAAATCACAACTACATTGAGATTCTATCTTGCCCTAGTCAGAATGGCTATTAGTAAGAATACAAAAAAATTATAAACACTGGCAAATTATTCAGGGCAAAAAGAATCCTTATACACTGTTGATGGGGATGTAAATTAGTTCAGCCACTATGGAAATCAGTTTGTAGGGTTCTCAAAAAACTAAAATAGAGACACCATTTGACCCTGCTATATTACTCCTGATGTACCTGAAGGAATTAAAGCCAGTATATTAGAAAGATAGTTGAAAGCCTGTATTTTTTTTTCATGGCACAATTCATAATAGCCAAGTGATGAGGTCAGACTAGGTGTCCATCAGTTGATGAATGGATAAGGAGAATGGAGTATATACACACAGTGGAGTATTATACAGCCATAAAGAAGAATGAAATTATGTCATTTGCAAGAAGATGGCTGGATCTACAGATCATCATGCTGAAATAAAGTAGCTTTTAAAACATATATATTGCTTGCTTTCCCTCATATATATAGAATTTAGGGGGAAAATATAATTTTGTATCCATCTCTTTTTCATTTAAACTTTGTACCAAGTGCTCCTTGCTAGACATCATTAAAGAAATATTATTTTGATATGTGCATAATGTGCCATTAAAGGTGAAATAACTTATTTACTTATTAACCCATGTTGAATATATAAGTTGCTTTAATTCTAGTTATGACAAATGATGTGATCATAACTGTATACATAAATATTTGTGGGTTTTACTGGTTGGTTGGTACAAAGGCTAGAAACACAACTACCCACTCAGAGGTTATGAAGTGAGCATTTTTAAAGATTGCAACTGAAAGCTTAACCCAATTTATTTTTCTAAGAGTAGCGTGAGAAAGAAACTTCCTATCTTCTCACAGCATTGGAAACCTCCCTTAGATATACTGCCAAGATTATGCAGAGAATGTTTTGTTTATTTGTTGCTGATGATTATTTACATTCTTAGTATTTTTATTGGCATTTTGTATTTCATTCTCTCGTATTTCTTGTGTGTATGTGATTTTCTGCTCTTTTTGCTATTGAAATGTATTCCTTATTTCACAGATTTGTAAATATTCTTTGTAGACCTTATGGTATTAACACTTGGCTTTAAAATATTTTGTATATATCTGCCTTTATTTTGGGTTTTTGAACAGGGCCTCACTATGTAGTTGAGGCTGGCCTTGAACTCACTATGTAGCCAAAGCTGACTTCATACATACAGGGATCCTCCTGCCTCAGCCTCCTGCATGCTGGGATTCCAAGCATGCAACAGCATGCCTGGTCCTCCAGCACTTTTTGAGACAGCATCTCACTAAGTCACTAAGTTTCCCTGCAGTGCTCAAAGTCGTGATCCTTCTCCCTCAGCCTCCCAGTGTGCTAGGAGTATAGGCGTGTGCCACCATGCTGGCTGCACATGCTATCTTTAAAGGCTGGGCTAAGTGGGGACACTTCACAGAAAAGGCTGTGTATACCACAAAAAAAAAGGGATCCAGCTATTTGTACACAGATAGTCATCTCTCTGGACAGAAGACCTAACAGGAGCTAAACCAAAACCATGACCTCAGTGGCCCAAAGTGCCCTAGACATCATTTCAGCCAGCCTCATTTTACAGACGAGAAAGCTGAGGCCCACAGTGGCCCATGCCTAGTCCACACACATCTGGAGCTCAAGTCTCTGATTCCTGGGCCGCAATCCCTTTAGCTATACAGGCCCATAATCCACTGTTTTACACTGAGCAAAATCAGATACTTCAGGATCCTATATGATTCCATCGAGAACTGAGGCTAAGGCTTTATAGGTTTGGGATAAAAATTCTATGGCAGGATTTGTAGATCCAGGGATGTTCTGTTAATCTTGAGACGCTCTGTAAATCCAGGGATGCTGTGACACCTCCGGCTTCCAGACTTGATCAGGGAGAGCCACTTGAGTCCAGGTGCTTCCACGATGCAGCTAAGGTGCTTCCCAAACCCAGTGATGGGAAATGGGGCCAGATCGCAGGCCTGAAGATTCTTGATGAGCAACAGAGGTCTACAGGTAAGGTTCACGTGAAAGACAAAGACTCCCCACACCTCACATTTGGCTACCTTACAGGTCTGGCCAAACTGTCTAGAGAGGAGTGGCTAACTGGCCAATTGAATTTTCTCCAGGAAAGTGGGATGGAAGCAACTTTGGTGCTGACTTTTCTTGTTTCTGAGATGAGACACAAGTGAACAGACGCAGGTGAACAGTTGTAAATGGAGAGTGCAAATGTTTTTGGGTGTCACACTGAGGATATTTTCCACATATCCTGGCAATAATCCAAGTGACCAAAGGCTGCCCCATGATGGGCTGGCTCTTGACGCTCCCCAGGCCAATTCTTCCATGCTACCATGTCCCTACAAGGAGCAAGACTGAGGCCTTGGCCCATAAGTTCTTGTGAGTCTCTAAAGAGGAAAGAGGAGAATTTACACCTGGTGACCCTTCAGGGGCTGGCTAGTAGCAGAAATACAGCTGGGACTTCACAGCTCACATGGAGTTATCACACTGTGCATCAGAAGTCAGCCCCTTGGGCAGCTGCGCCTGGCCCAGGATGCTGTCGCAGGTGGCCCAGGTTGGCAGAACTCTCTCACAAAGTCTCCCTCGGAGGCCAGGAGCACCGCACTCCGGGTGGCGGTGTCCAGCTCTCCAGCCGTGCCCCCGTACTCCTTGGAGAGAATGTTTCTTGGGAGGTTTGTGTGGAGAGAGTTCAGGTCAGGCCCATGGAGGAAGAATCTGTTTGCTATTTTCTCCTTCAGAAATGGTTTTATGATGGCAAAAATGCCTTTAAATATTAGAGATTCATTTACTACGTGGACTGCTTTTATCTGAATGGGAAAACCATCCTGGAGGATGCCAATCACCTTTTCGGCTATAAAAGGGCCAAAACGAGATGCTTTTGATAAGCTCACGCCTTTGTAGTCTGCAAGAATTACAATTCCATTCACCTGGGTTTCTTCAGCCTGAATGAGTTTTTCTAATGTCAAGTGAATGACTTGGATGTTTGGTAATTGAAGAGTTGCTCGGTATCCCTCTGTTGGGGCAGATGCAGAGCACTTGGCAGCCCCCCGGGTCCGTGTGGGCAGCACGGTGAGGAACCCGGAGCTGAGGACATCTTTCAGGGCCGACGGCCTCAGGTTACTGAAGACCTCAGGCCAGCTTCTCCTGCAGCTGTGGTAATTGACCAGCAGCTGCAGGGCCGGATCAGAATCAATTCAAGGGCATGCAGGAAGCTCAGCAGGAGGGCGTCCTCGAGGGACGTGGTCAGGTTGGGGTACTCCTTCCGTATGGAGGGGGCCTGCACACCCCAGAGTCTCCACTCTGGCTTTTCCTGCAGCTCCTCCCGGGCTTTGGTGACCGGGTCTTTGGTCAGCGAGCAGACATGGCCAGGAGGCTCAGGGGGCGGTGGCAGCTCATTTTCAGAGAGCGAGACCAGAAGGGCTGGTCCGCAAAGAGTCACTTTCTTCTGACATGAGCTACCAGGGTCTCCAGCGGCGGGAGCACGTGCAGAAAAACCTCGAATTTCATTTTTATATCTAACTGAAATATAATAGAGAAAAGTGAGTACTGAATGTCCTGGGGAATTAACAAGCACTGTGAGATTTGTACTACAGATGCGGCCATTGAGACAAAAGCAGCTCCCCTGGTGACCTGGAGCTGATGAATGTGTTGCTGTTCAGCAGCACCACGGTTTTCCTTGGGATTCTGAGGGCGGCGGGTTTCCATCAATGCTGGACAGGTCAAATTAGGAAACAATCTGCCGTATAAAGCACTCATGTCTCTAGGGGATGCACCACAGAGACCCAGAGAGAAAATTTCTTGAGGAAGTTTGTTGTTCATCGCCAATGAGCAGAATGATGACACTTTTTTCTCTTCTGGCTTGGTTGCAAAAGTCTAGATTACACTAGTAAAGTATAGAAAGAGAATGTAGTTTTAAGAGCTTATTTTACCACATTTTTAGTATCTCCCCGACTTTTAAGAGTCCAGGCTATGTTTCCTGGTAACTATGGCAACATCCCCATGTCCGTTCCCACCTCCTCAGCTTCTTACAGGCTTGTCTAGTCCACGCTTCCTCAGAGTCATCCATCTATACTTTACTTCCACATCTTAAATAAAACATTCAGTCAACTCAACTGTGAATTCAAAACCAGTTACATTGCACTTCAGTAGTTTAATT
Source organism: Hystrix cristata (assembly GCA_004026905.1). Lineage (NCBI taxonomy): Eukaryota > Metazoa > Chordata > Mammalia > Rodentia > Hystricidae > Hystrix > Hystrix cristata. The sequence continues at coordinate 25,995 of PVJO010018807.1, forward strand.
TATAGAGTAGCGATTCAGCAGGTAAATACAAGACAGGCACCAGAGACTACTGCAACTTGTTTTACTCTAGCTCTTGGAGCCTTGCTACTTCCTGAGCAGAACTCGTCTATTTTAGCAAGTTAAACTTTATTATTAGAGAAAAACAGGTTCTATTTCAAAACCAATGAACTTCAGTGGTGGTAAAGTAATTTAAGAGAAACATACTACAGAAATGTAAAACCTGTCCTTATGTGGTCTTCCACATAGGAGGGAATTTGTTTTCTTAGAAGAAAATGTGAAACATCATTCTTATATTCATGAAAACACTCAATAGAAACTCGTGCTGGATTCTGTGGTGTAAACACAGGGTTCTTATGTTATTCTTTAGGTTTGGGCCAGAGATGAACTGGAACAATTAGTCAAAATCTGAGTCATGTCTACTCATTTACAACAGACTGTCAAGAATGAGAGGCAGATGACTTCTTCTATGTAAAGCAATATGACATCTAACTGAAACACCCAGGAAAAGACTCGTCTCATGCTTACACAGGTATCCTGAATCATTTCTTTCATTTTAAGAGACAGAATTAAAAAAAAAAATAAGAGAGACAGAATTGATTTGGAGTGTGGACTTCAGAGCCCATTTCCCAGTCCAAACCCCAGTTCGTTTTCCAGCTGTGTGACCTTGGACAGGTCAACTAAACCTGCCTGTGGCTCAGTTTCCTCATCAGTAACATACAGATCATACTAATAGCACCTGCCTCAGGATCATTGTGGGATTTAGCAGTACAGTACAGAAAAGGATTTAAGAACCTGGCCCATAGGAAGCACCCTGTGCTAGGCATTTATTATTTTTTCATAATTTGATTGATATACTTTATCCCCAAAAATACGAATATTTATCATTAATAAACTCATCTTTTCCACTAATAACATTTTGTAAGGGCAAAAACACTCAGTATTACTGTTTTAGATACTTTTTTCATTGCAGAGACAAAGTACCGACACCCAAAATTAAAGGGGGAAAGGTTTATGTGGCTCACAGTTTGTACAGTTTTCAGTCCATAATCAGCTGGCTCCAAGGCAGAATGGCAAAGCAGGGTGGCATCGCAGAGGAGAAACTGCTCAAAACAGGCAGAGGACAGCAAGGAAGCAAAAAGGGGCCTACAAACCTCTTTCTGTCCCTGATATTTTATCCAGGCAACCCGCCCTTAGGGTGGGCAGCACTCACACCCTTAATCCTAGTGGCTTTAATCCTAACATCACATCCTTGATCCCAGCAGGGCTATGCCAAACCAATCAGTGGACTAATTTAGTAATCACACTCTCTAGATCCAGCCACTCCTGAAATGCCCCACCTATGACTGCCTGAGGCTTTGGGGGGACACAGCCATAACAATTACTGAGTTAGAGTAAATCCATGATGAAGAATTTTGAATTTTCAAAATTATTAGAGGAAATAGTCTTCCTAGTTGACATCAGTCTGGTGACTCAGTGGAATCCAGTGAGATGCCAGGATTCACATATTGGGCAGTTCCAAACCAGATGTGGTTCAAGGGCTCCCCTGAGGGATTATGCAGGGAATGTTTTTATAGGTTGAAAATGGAAGTAAAGAAAACATTTGATTGTTTACAGTTACTAGTTGCCTTATCTGGTCTGTCCTGCTGGAAAATTCCTACTTGCATAGCTTTAAATTAGCTGGCAGCTTCTCATTGCTTAGTCTTACCTTTCATTTTTCTTTCATTTAGGTATTTACAATAAGTAGCTCAACCTAAGTTTTGCTTATGTTTGCAGATGAAGCAAAGTGACTGTAATTTAGGCCTACCTACCTTTGTCTGCTCAGGGAAACTTTGGGCCTTGTCTCAAATTTACTTTAACACTTACAGTCCATTGTTTGAGTTCAGTGATTCTCAAAATTTACCTACATCAGAATATCCCAGGAGGACTTGTCAGATGGCAAGGTCAGGGAGATCCATGCTCAGAGTCAGTGAGTCGGGACTAAAGCCCTCAATATGCCGATAATTTCAGAGCTGATGCTGATCTTTCTGGATAAGAACAAACCTTTGAGAACTAGTGATTTAGGTTTTACATAAATCTCCTATCCCGGAAAAGAACCTTTTAAATTCTGGATACAGAATCTAGGTAAACATTTGCTGAAGCTTATCAAAATTCCACACTGTGCTAGTCAGCTTTCTGTTGTGACAAAATGCCTGTGGTCACCTACAAGGAGAAAAGGTTCATTCTGGCTCATGGTTTCAGGGGTTTCAGTCAATGGCATCAGTTATGGTAGCCACTAGTCTTCTGATGAGGCCGAATGTTAGGGCTGGAGCTCATAGGGAAGCGAAGCTCATACCATCCTTTGGGTCAAGCCACAAGGAGAGAGAGAGGGAGTGGCAGAGGTCTGAAGACCCCTTCAAGGGGAAACCTTCCCTGTCCTAATTGCTACAACCAGGCTTTATATCCTGATGTTTCCACCACCTCTCAATAATGCCATTAGCTAAGAACAAAGCCTTCAACACATTAGCTTTGGGGGACATTTAAGGTCAACAACAAAACAAGCCTGCAAATCTGACAAATTCTGGTGTGGACTTGTGTTCTCCCTGCCTTTCCCAGCTTCAACTATCTGAGTGGTGGTGCTTCGCTTTGTCACTTCCAAATTCTCTCCACTTTTCTGTCTTCTCTCATGTCCTTCCCTGTCGTCAACATCTTGCCAAGAACGAAAATGCTTCCCTGCTCATAAAAGTGGCAGATCTATCACTGTCATCCCATAGGTTACTTTATCCTACAGAGTTATCTCAAACAAGGTCCCACCTAGCTGTAATTCTGGTGACAGATGTTAAGAAAATAATCACATTCATCTCATTATCAAATACACTATAAAATAATAGCACTATGATCATTCTATGGATCATTTCTCTAATCTCAAAGTGAAACTCTGATACCCATATACCTTTTTATCTATGAGCCTTGTTTATTTTTTGCTTGACTTTCGTGGCCTGGAAAGTTTATTAAGTGTGTTCACTGTACGTGTTTCTCTTCAGCATTCTCAGCTCGATTGCTGCAGGCAGCAGATGGGGAGGGATGGGTTCTTTGGGTGTATCAAGGCCCAGGTGATTTTAGTTGAATTCTGGTAAAGTATTTGTAAAATTTGTGTTTAACTACTTTCTTAAATAAGTTTAAAATCTTCTGTCTCCTCTCCAGAGTTCGTTCATGGCTAATTATTGTCATACTGATTTGGAAGGTAAGAAACTCAGTTTCTGTAAGAATGCCATCCTGGATGTGGTTTAAAAAAACTGTACAAAAATTGTGGATGGGAAGAGAATACTGATTATACCTCCTTTTGTCTCTTTCAGCCTTAAACTTCATCACAAAGTGAAGAGGAAGCCTGATATTAGCTGTGCATTAGTTCGTGGTTCCTCATAAATGCTTATGGTTATTTCTGTTTTATCAGCACAGATTTGTAGGAATCATTAAATATTTCCCAGAAAATAGCTTCTAATAACTTCACTTAAGGATAAACCAAGTTTCCATGATTTTTTCAATAGCAGAAAATATATTATCTTCTCTATACTTTGAGCCATGCATTTTAAAAATTCAAAAAATAGTTGGAAAACTTTAAAAGAAATACTATCATGCTTGGTTCCCAGGAGGTCAGGGAAGAAAAAGGTTTCCTCCCTGGGTGGGTCAAGCATTGTGACTCTGCTGTGGCCAGCAGCTCGCCAGGATTGTAAACTCAGCTTCAATAAAAAATTAGAGGGGCAAAGTTTAGCAAAAGGAAGATACTTTATAAAGAGGACAAGGAAGGGGAGGAAAGGAGTAGATAACTACCCTGATCAGAAAGATCAGGGTAGGGGACTCTGAGAAGCTGGAGGACCCATAGGCCTTTGTTCCTGGCCTAACATTATTTCTTCTGGCAGTCTACATGCCTCTTCTTTCTGTTCACTTGCCTTGTCTCTGGAATGGGTGGTGGATTGGCAAGGGGGTGCTTTATTCATGACTATTTTAGAGTTAGTAAGGGGGCATGTGGATATTTATTGAACTTTATAATGACCATAGAGTGAATAAAATAGTGTGTCTAGAGTGAATGCATATGTGTGGGTTAGTGCACAGGTGTGATTATATACTTGTATACACTAAATAAGAGCCTTCCCCAAAGTTAGGCAGCCTCCCTCCCTCCCACTTGCAGTGTAGGGGACTACATTCTATTGGTGGTGGGGCAGCTTATCTTTTGTGCACTTGGCTTTCTCTATTCTCTCCCTGTCGGCTTTTTTTCTGGCCTCTTGTTGCAAGTCACAAGGCCATTTGATGCCTTTTTTTACCTGGTTCTTTTTTTTTTTTTTTTCCTTTTTCTCTACTCCCCTCCTTGACTTACTTCCCAGGGAATTTCTCTAGTAAAATTTGTTTTTAACTCCTTCTAGTCAGGATTAGCTAGAAGACCTATTAAAGCCCCATTCTACTTCCGTGACTACAGACCCCTTCTGCTATAATAACTTTCATTCAAAGTAGCCTCTGTCTTTGGAATACCTTTTCCCATAACTATACAATAGGCTAGGGAAAGAAAAACATTTCAAATTTTATCAGAATTGATGAAGTTACCATCTCAATATTTCTGTATTTCAAGAATTATTTAACTAATCTTCATCTGCTCTGTGAAATCTGAACTTTTTGGATGAAATCTGAGATATTCATAATGAATCTTTCATGAAATGTGAGGATCCATTGAACAAATACTTCTGTGTGGTAGCCTGAATGATTTTAGGTTTCAAAATATATATATAAAGGGATAGTTTGAGAAAGTTTAGTTTTCCAACTGTAAATATCTTTTTAAAAATTAACTAGTAATTTGCTGTGGGACAGCTTTAAAGACATAACGAAATCTACATTGCTTTAAAAAGCACCTCTACATGCACAGCATTCTCAATTAATGTGTCGTGGGATACAGAATTCTGTCTTATTCCACTGCCTCATTTTAGAAGACAAATGTGATGTTTTTGTTAACTCCCCAATTTGTCCATTAATCTTTTATGATATTAGCGACTCGCAAGTTAAGGAATATATGTAGCATCATTAGAAATTCTGACTCTGTATTTCCAATTCCTACATGAGTGAACATTAGTGACATAGTTCATTGATAACTCCAGGGTATTAAACCTCATTTGAATATCTCACTCTTTGGTTATTGAATGACAGAATGCTTTCTAGAAGAATAGGAATGATTTTAGAATTTTATAGTTCTCTTTCTGATTGATCTAGTTTGTTTCATTTTGTACTTCTGGCACCAGGAGGTTTGATCATTTTTAGTCCCCAAAACAGATATTTTAACATCTTCTCATATTATAGAATTGGGAACTACTTTTGCACTCCATAGAAATGAATATCTCTTCACCATTTCTGGAAAATGTAAGTTTATCTCCATTCTAGCAAGGCATACATTGCATTCCCTGGCACTAAAATAATTTTCAAATTTTTGAGGTCAATTTCATAGGCTTCCTTTGAAAGAAACCCATTGTGGTCTTGCAACATAATTTGTCTCTTGCTAGATTATAAATGCAGGAAAAATCTTGAGTGTCCTAAATTGCTGTAAAATAATTAGTAAATTAATAATAATAAAATAATAACATGATTAGATAGTACCAACATTAAAATGAACATAATTGTCCAATATTGTCTACATATATAATTATAATTTACAAATCCTTCAAAAGGTTTCCAGACTTACAGTTTAAACACACACACACATGCACACATGGAGCTAAGCAGCTCAAAATTATACTTAAAAAAGATTTGATTGGAAACTAGCTACAGAAAGAGTAGACATGGGATTAGGATCAAGTTGATAACTGTGTTCAGTCTGTAATGCAGAACTGACTGGCAGGTAAGGCAAAACAGAAGGCCAAAGGAACATCTTGGTCTTCTTTCCCTTCTGAAAAGTGGCTTGCTAATTCTTCACATTTTTTTATTTTATTCTTCACAATTTAGTACATTCGAAGAAGAATTTACCACTAGATCCTTCTGTAATAGTGAGACTCCACATAGCTTACTCACATAAAATACCTGTCTGTTGGTATCTTATTTATTTTAAAAATATGAAATCAGTTATTAATAGAGTTTCCACAGTCTCCTTTCATTCTGTCACTATTCCCATGTAATTGCATTTCATCTTCTGCAAGTTGAATTATTATGTTTTTATTAGATTTGAAGGATTTCTAGAGGCGCCTGAAGATAGAGGACTTGTTTGAAAATAGGTGATTCCTTACCTTTGCATACACTTAACTTGAACTATGAGACTAGTGAAATGTGCCCTTTCCTCACTCTTCCTGTAGAGCAGCATGGACAAGCTCTTCCTGTAACGGGCCAGAGACTAAATAGTTCCCGTTCTCCGGGTCATTCATGTCTGTCACTGCGACTTGGCTGTGCTCTTGCAGCGGGAAAGCAGGGCAGTGTCTCTGCTGCAAAAACCTTTATGTATAAACACTAAATTTGAATATTACAAAATTTTCAAGTCTTCAAATATTTTTAATTTTTTTAGCCACTTTTAAACAAAAATCCATTTTAGTGTCATTTCAGGGTTTTTTGTGTGTGTTTTTTTTTTTTGGTTCTGGGGATTGAACTCTGGGCCTTGTGCTTCCGAGGCAAGCACTCTAACTGCTGAGCTAAATCCCCAACCAAAAATCCATTTTAAGCTCAGGGACACTGCCAAAGCAAAGCCAGGCTGGGTTTGGCAACGCTTGTTTCCGAGTGTTGTGTCTCACAGCAGCACCCGGCACTCTCTCTTTTGGCATCTGGTCACTAACTTGAGGTATTTCACCATTTCCTCACTAAACATGCACTCATGACAAATTTTGTAAGTGTACATGTTATTCTCAAGTTTGATGCTGTACTTCTACTTTGAGAACATGAAGTACTAGTCAAGGCTATTTAAGACTTCTCACTCGCTTGTCATGCTTAGAATCTCGGCTCACCTTTGTCTACTCCATGTAATTTGTGGCCCTTCTTTTTTTTTAGATTAAAGATTCTCCATCTCTATGGCTGGAGCATCGCTTCTGACCTGAGCAACATGAACAAAGCTTACAGAAGGATCAGAGTCTTTCAGAACATTTCTGCCTTCACACACTCATATTTTCAGGCAAATGAAATTTCTACCAAAATCTTGCAAGGATACTTAGTTGAATATGCCCAACATTTTTCACAATTAAAGTGAACTGTAAATTATTTTTCAGTTTGGGTGGAGATAGATAATCAGGAAACATTTCCATATGAAATTTTGGCATCATATAAAAATACTATATTTTTGTATGTCAAACATCTCTCTTCCTCTAAATAATGATAACTTGTAATAATTTTAACATTAGCATTTTATTGTATGTTTACATTGTTTATATACTATAATGTATTTAAACACTTACCTGAGATTACTAATCAGCACACTAAAATCTGCTTTTCCTTAGTCACTCAACATGTTGTGTCAGAAGAGTAAGTCGGTTAATTCTAGGAGTATTTATTATTTTATGCCTCATAAATATTTAATTGTATGCATAGTGGCTTTATGAGTATTATAGCAATGAGAGAGGAAGTGTTGATTTTTGCATGACTTGTTCCAGGGTGTTGTAGAGGCTTCCAGACAGCACACTGTTATGCAGGATCCTTAGACTTGAATCTCTTTAGAGACTGTTCCACCCCAAGGAGGAGGTTGTGCGCCGCATTAGCACTGGCTTACCTTGTTCACCCAGATACCGAAGAAAGGAGTCATGTGACTGTGGAAGTTAGGCGAAGGGGAGGAGAGGAAAGAAGCCACAGTGGGGAGTGAGCTTGTCTTAGGCTCACCGCTGAAGGTTGTGTAGGTCAACTTCAAGAGTGGTTTTACAGAGAGGGCAAGGGTACTGGGTTATTTATCCCAGCATGCATTGTGCAAGGGCTACTTCTGGAGGAGATACATAACACCACACTCTGTGTATGGCTCTCTGGACACACAGGCAAAGCAAACCCTAGCAGCCTGAGGGCAGGCAGCCTTCCAACTCGGAATGCAAGGCTGTTACTGGGTAGAAGCACACAGAGACCTCAGGGGATGGAGTGGAGTCAAAGAACATCTGCCACACACATGACGGAGAGAAATACACAGCAAACTAAAATCAGGTTGTCTTAGTCACTTTTTCATCTGTTGAGAGAAAATACTTGATACCTACAATTTAAAGGAGGAGAGGTTTATTTTGGCTTAGGTTTTCATTCCACAGTCAGATGGCTCCAAAGCAGAAACAGCATGGTGGAGGGTCCTGGGCAGAGGAAAGCTGCCCAGAATTGGTGGCCATGAAGGAGCCAGGGAGGAGGGTGTGCTGTTCCAGGTCATGCCTCTCGTGGCCCATTTCTTCCCATCAGGCCCCACCTGCCAACATCACACTCAGCTGTCAAACTCACCTGTGAACGAATCCACTAGTGAGGACAGCAGCCTCCATTATCCAGTCACCTTCTAACAGCCCTTCCTCAGAGTTTCTGAGGCTCCATCTACACCGCAACACAGTTTATCTGGATTTGAAGCCTACATATATATGCTCATTTGATTTCTGACAATGATGATTCAGTGGAGAGTGAATATGACCCAGCAATGTCACTACTAGGGAGCTACCTAAGAGACAGGAACACGTGTGTTCCTACCTGCAAAGATTTATTCAAGAACAGAGCAGTTTTAATCACAATAGCCAATGTCTGAAAATGCCCCAAATGTCAATCAACAATGGAGCAGATAAATACTCTGTGATGTAACATACATTGTAATCCAAGTCAGTATTAGAAAGGAATGGATTCCTGAAGCCTACAATAATGTGAATTTATCTACAAATATTGCAGAGCAAAGATGTCAGGCCCGGCAGACTTTATTTACTGTATGATTTTATTTCTGTGGAACTCTACAACATACACAAACACATTAAATTTATAGTCTTAGTTTAGCACCCTAAATCTAGAGTGTGGGGTTAGGTAGAAGATTGGCCCTGGAAAGGATCAGGGCACTTTTGTAATTAAGAAAATATTCTATACCTTTAATGGGTTGTGGCTAAACAGATGTCATCTGCCTAAACTCATTAATGTTAAGATGGGAACATTTTATTGTGTGTACATTTTACCTCATTAGAAAGGATTACAAAATGATTTCACTCTCAGTAGCAATGATCAAAACTCTCAAGTTTGTATTGAAAGCTCTCACAAGGGATCCTCCTTAAGAATTTTTACAGTTTTATAAGAATTTTTAAAATTTTTCTTTTACAGGTTACTTGCTTTTATAGTTTTTGTTTGCAAAAAATATTATCGATTACAATGGGGCAATAATAATCAGTTTGTATTCACAAGGCTAAAATGAGAGTCCTCAAAAGCTACCTTATTTTAACTTAAAGTTGCATGATGAATAGTTATTGGTGACACAACAAGTCGTTCTTTCCCAATAGCATTTGTTAGCATTTTAATTCTCTATTCCTTGACTCTTTCCACCTTTCTTTTCTTCAAGAAAATGAATTTACATCTGTGTACTAGTTTACCATTGCTGAAAACAAATGACCACAAGCTTAGCAGTTTAAAACAACACCCCTTTATCGTCTTGCAGCTCTGGGTGTCAGAACCACAGGAGAAACATAACTGGGTTTTCTGCTTGGGATCTGACATCAAGCTGGGGCTGTGTTCTCCTCCCAAACCTGGAGTCCTCTTCGAAGCTCATTCAGATTGTTGGCAGGATTCGATTCCTCACACTCACAGGCTGAGGCATCTGGTTCCTTGCTTGCCGTCAGCCGGGACATCCTCAGCTGCTGGAGGCCACCCTCGGGTGCTTGCCACCTAGCCTTCATGATAT
>PVJO010018808.1:0-35761 GCA_004026905.1 Hystrix cristata
GTCATCTGCAAATAGTGGATATTTATTCTTAATTACACATCTGTTCTCTATATATTTCATGAAAATTCTTAATTATATTAGTTCTTCTTCCTCTTGCTTACTTTTTGAATAAACTGAAAAAATGTGATGTCTCACACAATTATGGAAGATTTGCATTTTAAAATACTGTGAAATATTTCTGCTGGCCATTATATATTTGAACATATGTTAGGTTCAGAAATGTTTGCTATTGTTATGTCTTCTTAGTAGATTATTTCTTTTATGACCAATATATATCTTTTTGACTCCCTGGAATTTTTACCATAAATTCTATGTAATGTTGTTATAGAATCTCCATGTTATTGTTTGGCAAGTATTCCTTTTTGTACATCACTATATTGTCAACAACCCTTTATTCCTTTCTTTCAGGTTTATCTCTGGTAAATAATGAATAGTGAGGTTTTATTTTTAACTAATTAGATATCTCTGTCTTTTAAACAACCTGATAAAACTATACATTTATTGTAAATATGAATAGATTTCTATTAGATTTTTTTTTATTTACCAAGATTTTTAAAGCTTTCTTCTCTCTGAAGATTAGATTGTATTCTGCAAAATATTCCCCTTCTGCTTTGATATTTTCATCTATTCTTTCAGTTTTAGCCTGTGTACATTTTTGGTTCAAAGCTACAAACTCACACTTTATTAAAATAAGTCTAGAATATCCATGTCCCATCCTTCTCCAGAAGACAAGAAAGTTAATATTTTAGTTTTAGCCCGTGTACACTTATAGCTCACACACAGCGACTCCCCTGTGTCCTATCCTCTTCACGAGACAAGAAAGTTAGTATAAATTTATTCCCATATACACTGGTCCGTCTTTTTTCTGTAATTCCCACCATATTAGTACGGAATTTTATTTCAAAATTATTTAACACACATAAATATATGTGACTAGTTTCAAATTAGCAATATTTTTTCAATGATTGCCTTGTTCTCCGTGTTTCCTTGTTGATTACTTCTTCACAGATCCAGTTTTCTTCTTACTAAAATTATCTCCCACTAATTCTTTTAAAGAAGGTGGGCGTAAACTTTCTGGTTGAAAATGCTCTTAATTTGTGGAAGAAACTGAATGGATGATTTATTCCATGGTCCTTAGTAAGATTTGGGTTTCCATCTCTTCTTCTTCATCCTTTCTGCTAAGTCCAAATTGACTGTCTTTTTACACCTACTAAAACCCTAACTCTTATTTTAGAGTTCCCAAATCCTGTTCCATAGTTAATGTAGCCTTAAAATCCCCCCTACCTTCTGATCATTGGAGCAGTGAGCAATTCTCAGAATATAGTGGGATGTTGACTCCAGTTCATCACTCAAGCATGTCAATTCTTTACGCTCTCTGCTCCCAGTGGAACAGCTGCTTCGAATGGATCTCATGTTGTGATGGTTTTAATAAAGGCTTAAACTATCGATTTCTAGGGTTTTTTCTTTTTTTCTTTCACCAGTTTATCCTCAGTTAAATAACAGTTTGACTGAATACTATTTTCCTTAATAATTTTTTAATATTTTGTTCCCTTATTTCAAGGCACGTAGCATTGCCAATGATGTCTTTTTTCTACAGTGATTATTCCATTTTCTGGGGTTGGCACTTTTCTCTGCTTGTGCAACTTCCTGCTAAGACTGTGGCTTACTGCTGTAGCTTCTTGTGTAGTTTCTTCTTAAGAGATTCTATAATTTCTGGTCCACCAAAAGTCCTTCCTCTGTCTTGCAAAAATTCCAGCATTTCAATTTCCTTGAAAATATACTTTTACAAATCATTCGGAATGGTTTTGTGTAAAAAGGGAGATTTCAGCATGTGTACACATGGAAGAAATAATGTTGTTTTTATTTGTTTCTTTGGGCAGATCCATGTGATACTACATTGCTGGGTAGTAGTTTGGATATTGAGAAGGCGACTTGATTTTACTCTGTACATTTTGCTATTTTGAATTTCTGCATATCTATCCTCTTTAGATTCAAAATAATGGAGCTCACAGTATGTTGAATGTCTTCCTTTCTCTCCTTAACGACTTACCAGTCCAATTATTTAAATATAGGATGACTAAAAATTGCATATTTTGTCATTAATTTTTATAAGATAACGGGAAATATAAAAATGACAATTTTATCAAATTTATTTGGTGCAAGAATCGACCGGTTGAAAGGACACCTGCCCCAGTGGCGCTCAGGATAGTCAGTATGTAAACAAACGTGCTGCTCAGAGCTACGCTTGGGGTAAACTTTTAAGTGCTTAGTGGTCCTTCCAAGGCCTTCTGTAGCTGTGTAGGTGCCCTGTTTGTGCTGAGTACCTGTGTGGGCAACATCCTGGGCTTTTAGGCAAGTTTTTCAGTTGGGGTTCCTCCAGTATGAAGCATCAGTAGCAGATCAGACAGTGGAAATGGATTAAGGTCCCTTGGGATGCTTATTTCCTGGCCTCTGCACTCTGCTTCACACTCCCTCCCATGCTCCTTCACCCTTGGGCTGTATCTCCTCCTGAAGAAGACATGTTACAGGCAGTCCTGTGCGTGCCTTGACCCCTCCTTCCTCCCTTTGATCCTTCTGGTCCAGGGTTGGCAGCGGCTACTGAGGGTGCTACCATGGAGAACCATATTCCCTTGCTGCCTTCTCTGCACCCCGCCCTATACCTGCACATTTATCATTCATCCTTTTGTTAAATCCTCCTCAAATTACTAAATTCAGTATCATTTCTTTTTGCCTTGGACACTGGCTAATATAAAAACAAAAACAAACAGAAGGAAATGAAGCAATAAAGCAAACAGGTAACTTAATAACATAGCTTGGTCTTTTTGGTGTTTCATAACAGAATAAAATATTTAAGAAAGAATGTAGGTGAAGAAAACTTATTTTAGCTAAAGCAAATGTGCCACAGAGGGAAAGTAACAGTAAATGTTTTATGAGTACCAACTTAAAGCTGAAGCTTCTCTCCATGTCCCCATCCCTGCTGCTGCGGGCTCCTGGGCCTGGAGGGATAGAGGTCTCACTGATGCATGTTCACCCCGCACAGTGGGAGTGTGCTGCAGAGATTTATGGAGGCTCAGAGCTGCAAAGGTCCTTGAGGGGTAGCTGCTGCAGCCACAGGCAGCTCGAATCTCAGCATATTTTGTGAGACATCCTTGGATTTCATTTGTGAGGCAAATATTTAAAAGCCACCCCCACGCTGCCACTTACTCAGTGTGACAATACAACATTTTGATGGATAAAATATAGTAGTGATTTTCTCACTGACATTTTGGAGAGTAGCTAGCAATGACCACAGGTAGCATTCTCTGAATGCTCACTGTGTGAAAGATTGTGTTCAAAGCTCCACATAATTCAAGCTTTACATGTGTCGTGTCGCTGCTGTCTCATCTAAACGCCATGCAGTGGGAACCAGGGACTGTGTTTATTCCAGTTTCACTGATGAAGGAAGTAAGGAAAGTTAAAGGGACTTTCTTGTCATTACAAAGTCATTAAGTAATGGAGCCAGAATTCAAACCTGAGCAGTTTGACTCTGAATCACATGGTCTTACGCAGCACATCGTTCCTTTTCTTACAACATGCATGCAGAGAGATAAGTAAATGGAGAGTTTGGAAATACTGCTTGATATCTAACGACGGACATATCATATATGTTGTTCCAAGTCATTATATACACTATGTAACTTGAAATGACTGCATTGTATTGTTGTATCAGTTTGTTTACTCAGTTTTACATATTAGTTTGCTCTGCTGTTTCTTCAATAATTCTTTTCCAATCTTGACACTCTTATAATCTGACTCATAAATCTCCTTGAGCTTTTCATATTCTCATCTGTAAAATGGTGATATAATAATGGTAAGAATTTCCTCAAATTGAGTGACTAAATATGTATATAATTTTAGATATTAATTATTAATAGAATGCTAAATGTTGCTGTTTGAGGAATGAGGCTATATATGACTTGGACTTTCTCCATTTTGCTTACCATTATATAGTCTGTAATATTTAAATGTATTGTAAAATAAGGGAAGTTGATTAGAGAGATTTTTAGGCAAACTATTCAATTAAAGATATAAAAGCTAAAATATGTTCTGTCCCTTTGCTCCGCCAAATGGTTTTATTGATCAGCAACAGTCACCAGTCTAGGCTGTATTTGTGGAGTTTAACCTCACTGAACTGTGCTGTCCTGTATTGTTTTATCACTTGCCAATATTTCACACTCTGTGCCCTTGGCAAATGATCCCACAGATACTTATTAGTCCTTCCCCTAAATACACGCGAACCTCCCTCTCATTGCTTTGTATTTATTCCCGAGGCTTGTGCTAGAGGAGAGTTATGGGTATTAGCAATTCACAGGCACTCCTTGGATCAGCCGTCTCTATCATTTTCTGCCAACTTTGTGAGAGTCTGATGTGATACCTTCATTCTCCTGAGACTCAGGCATTGGTGCACTGTACTGTACTCATGCATTAGGCTTTAAACCAGGCTGAAATGATAGCATGCTGATGTGATGTTTTACTCAACAAGAAAATAGCTAGTGAAATTTATCTTTAGAGTATCAATTCTGCCTATAATAGGAAATCATGAGCATTTATAACCAGAATTTAGCCTTTATGTCTTGAATTCTGAAATGCAATTGCTTTCTCCACAAATTATCTCGTGTCAAATGACTTTGTAAAAAAAATGACTTTGCAAAAAAAAGTATGTGTGAGCATGTTGTGCGTGTATGTGTGTGTGTCAGAGCGAGAGAGAGAGACAGAGCACATTTTAAGCAAGCTCCTTTGAACACATTTCATTTACTAAAAGAAAGGTTGCTGATTTGGTGTAAACATTAATGAAGGAATAAGACACAATCCTCAAGATATTTTTTCTTTTATTTAAAATGGTAGCTATCACAACACATCATATAATGAAGACTTTAGAATCCTGTTAAAACTTTTTAAAACATCTTTATATTGGCAGAAAACATGAAACATGCTGCAGAGATACAAACACAGCTTGATACCAAAGTCTCAGTGCATTTTCACCATGAAAACCAACAAGAAACACAAATTAGCACAGTAGTTTCCTCCCTGTCTGCAGCAGCAGCTGTGACTGCTTCAAATCAATGATTTCTTCCTTTGGAGACCTTGTCCCAGGTTTTCACTGAACGCTGTGCTTTCTCGAGAAACTATCATTGATTTGTACTTTTGAGGGAGTCATGTTAGAATTATAACACAGGTTTTCAACACATATTGGCACAATAT
The DNA here is from genome assembly GCA_004026905.1 of Hystrix cristata. Lineage (NCBI taxonomy): Eukaryota > Metazoa > Chordata > Mammalia > Rodentia > Hystricidae > Hystrix > Hystrix cristata. Next base: position 5,242 of record PVJO010018808.1, read on the forward strand.
GAAAAATAAACACTTCTTCTGAGTTTTCAACTCATAACAATAATTGTTTTTAAATAAATAATTATTCCTCATAGTGCATGTTTTATTTTACCTTTAATTGCCCACCGACACAAATAAAGCTGAATAAATAACATATTAGGTCGTTTATTTACGTCTTCTTTCGTAATTCTGCATTGCGCTCCTTTCGTAAGTCACTGAAAACAAAGAGGAAGCAGAGTGTGTTTTAAGAAGGTTCGCTGAGCAAGTTAAAGTTCAGTGCATGCAGTCATGTATTATAAAGTCATAATGACTTTTTCCTTCCATTGAATGTTCTGAGAATTTTATTTGCACATCTTCAAATTCTTCCTCACTCTACTTTGAATCTTTGCTGATTAGAAGTAATGTAACCACACAATTCTTGGTTTCTTTGGTCACCTATTGCATATTTGGTGCCCCGGAGCAATATACTGTATTCCTTCATATGCAGCAATGTTGCTTTCAGAAGCTTTGTGAGTAGTGGCAGATGCCGGTGAACGGTAGAAAGGAGCGTGCTAAAGTAACCAGGGTTAGGATGAAAGGGAAGTGTGATACTTTTACTCTAGGACAAAGGTCAATAAACTATCAGCCATGAGGCAAATGTAGACCACAGTTTGTCCTTGTAAATATAATATTATTGGAACACAGACACGTTCACTTTATGTTTGGGATATAAAATGTGAGATTTCAACAGTCACTACAGAGACTATATTGCTTACAAAGTCTAAAATAATCTCAATGTAGTTTTATTCAGAAAAACGTTGCTGATCTCTGTCCTAGTGGCACCTAATGGCACAAGAGTATCTTCCTCTTTGTAGGTTCCTCCCAATGAAAGTCTGCCCCCGAGACTAAATCAGTTGTGTTTTCTGTAGGAAAGTCCACTGAACCCTGGAAGTACAGCACGGTTAATTTACTTCTTAGCACCCTAGTGCCTGGGAAAGATTAACTGCTGTTTGCAAAGGCGCTTAACACATAGCTAGTAAGTAATTCAAGTACTCTGACTTTCTGAATGAGAAAATTTCCAAAATTAGGTTATGTTGCACTATATTATATCACATACAATTTCAAAGGGATCTGTAACCACAAAAGACCCAGGGCTAGACTATTATAATCACATAACTAGAGATAGTTTTTATCATCTTAGGCAGTATTTCATACCTTTAGATTTACATTACCATAAAACTGCTTTGCTTTCTAAAATTCAGTTTGCCCCACAGAAAATACTGAATTTAAGCAGTGCCACTGTAAACAGCTTCCTTTTTAGTATGTGTGCTGCCGAAGCAAGCAACAAATTCCTTGATTAGAAAGGTTTGTTGAGAGAAAGGTAGGTAAAGATACCACAGTTAACATTTCTCCTGGCTAATAGTGATCTCTGACACTCATCTATTCTTAAATGAGGTGAACGATAAACAGTATTTTGCATCGGTTATGTGTGCGGTTCTGAGGTGGAACACACTGAGCTCTGGGCTGGACAGTACTAAGGAAGGAAAAGTTTATTTCTCACTCTGGTTTTCATTAGAGGAGTGATGAATAACACATGCTTTAGACAATACAACTTTGTTCCTCAGAGAAGTGAGATGAAAGCTAATTAAACAAACTACAGACAGATTAGTCATTTAGCTGGACATAACATCTTCTTCCATGAACACAAAGTTTCTTATCTGGTCCTTGAACCCTCTGAAAACATATGTCAGTTTCCATGTCTGAGCTGGTGAGGGTTTCTCTGGGAGAGGGTTTCTGCATGATCAGCTTGTCACAGTGGCCTGTGGCTATGAAATGGTCAGAATCAGTACACCCTGGAATTAGACTACGATATCTTTGTCTCGATTGAATATATGAAATGGTCTCTGACTGACTATGGTTTACATTTTTTCCTTCGTGCTTTCTTAACCAAAATGGAAGAACAAATATGTAATTATGAATTGATTGAAGTTCTTCTATTTATTATTACCTATAATTACATTATTACTTTATGTTTAATCTAAACTGCACAATATCTATATTTGTGAAGTGAAGCACAGTCTAAAAGCTACATTAGTTCTGGAATTGAAGTGTTGATGACTAATACTGGTATCAAGAAAACCATATCTATGCGCAGACTAGTATGTATATGTACAGAAAAATGCCACTGTGGTTTAAATTTCCTATATCCAAAAGCCTGAACACAATACATATTAATAGAAAAGATCACAAGTTTTTCATTAGGTACACTGATAACTTCTTTAAAATTTAAAATTGCGCAGCCCCCGTTGTATTTACTGGTGAAAAATACAAAGGTTGTATCTAAATCTGGAAAGTGAAGAACCAATAAAAATAGTAGGATAATTATTTTTGCATGAATCCAGATAATGAAGAATTAAGCCAACACATTTTATAGATTTTCTACAAACCGGAAATAATCTCAATGGCTATGACAACTAGATGATTAGTAATTACTAATTAGATGACTAATATTTTAATCTATTTTCACAGAAGGTAAAACAGAAGTTGAATAGCTTTCCCAAGGAGCCTAAACAAAGGGCTACCAGGATTGAATGTGCTTAACAAAAAGCCAGTTTCCATAAAAATGACTACAAGGGTTATTTAACTCTGAAAACAGTGTGAGAGAGTTATGAAATAAGGGTTTTCAGACATTTGTATGTGGCATTTATGTAGAAAGGAATTATGCAGGCTTTATGCCCAGTGAAAGAATTGTTCAGAGTTAAAATGAATTACGAGACTTGTAGCATCCCTTCTCTCTAAGGGTTTTAGAGCCTGAACTGATTTATAACACTCAAGGACGATTCGATTATGTTCTCTTTTAAAAGCACAGGAATGGACCGTATCACTTATCTTCTTCAATATCCATCAGGGCATTTAAATTTTGAACCTCTATAACTTTGTAAAGAGCAAGTGATTCATATGAGATTCTTGTTTTGTTTATTTTTGTGTTAGTAGATTGACAGATGTAATGTCTTACACAACTTTCAAATTACTTTGGTCATAAGTAAAAATCTCTCATCTCTCTCTGTACCCCTCTCTACCTCTGCTGGTGCACTAAGGCCGAATATGGCTTGCTGGACAAACCTATGGGAAAGAGTACATTGTATTGAGCTAGCCCCAAGATCAGAGTGAGCAGGGGCTGCCGGGGCAGACACTGGCAAAGCCGGTGGTCTGAGGGAAATGGACTCGTGTTCTAGTGAGATTAGCTTCATCAGCCATAAATCCGTCCTTGGCTGCAAGTGCTGCAAGTCAATTTCTTGCCATAAATTTTCATTTAAAGTCTATTATCCCTTTTTAATACTTTGAAAATCATGTTTTATAAAATAATAGAAGTAGATTTGAGATATTATTTTCAGTGAGATACTATTTTCATGATTTTATACATACCAGAATTTAAAGCTCTTTTGCCCATTAGTCCAACAAAGGAATCTGTTTTATGTCCTGGAAAAATACATTTAGGGGTATTTTAATATGTATGTCTTTGAGGAAATAAATAGTTATAACTAGTACAAAACAGCAAGCTTCTGAATATATGCTGATATAATAAATACGTATCTATTTCTAATTTGGTGAGGCTGAAGAAATGAAGATTCCTTATAAATCTTATAAATTACACTAAACCAATACAGTGAAAGCACTTTTCTTAATCTACACTTAAATATTAACAAGTACCTTCTATCTATATTATGTCTATTATATAAAATTTTAAATATTGTTGCTACTTGATTTAACTTTGATTTTGAGAGAATCAATTTCACATCTTTTGTGAGAGAGAAATATCCAGCTTATTTCTTTATGTTATTAAATATATTGTATTCCTTAGCAAGCAAACCTCAGTTAAGTCAGATCCTTATCTTGGATTCTCCTTTTGGGGAAATACATAAGGTCTGACATTAATAGGATACATTTATTTTTATTACATAGAGTTTTATTACATAGCTTATTATACAGAATTTTGTAATTTCCTTGAAAGTAAAATCCTTAAAAGTAAATACGAATGATTTATTTATTTTCCAAGATGAAGCTTTTGGAAAAGGTTACTGTTTTAATGCTGGAGGGAGATTTCCTTTGGTTTTAACGATATTCACTGAGAAGAGGCCCGCCACTTTGCTGGGGCTTAGGTGGACAGTCTGATTAGATGGACTCGGGACTTGCTGTCAGCTCTGGTTGCATTAGCTTAGAATGTGATCTAAGGACCCTACAGTGCCACAGTTCTGCCATCTGCCCTATCCTAAGACATAGTTCACACATTTTTTGATGGATTTAAGTTTCCACTTGATTTGGGGACAAAATAAATTGTATCTCCATTCAGCTTTACCTGTGGTGTGGATTCTCTATACAGATACTCACACATTCCACTTAAATAACTTCTGGATGACCCCAAATGATATTGTTACGGGATCCAGCTCACTAAGATGAGTTAGAAGATATCTACAAATGTTTAGTTTTTTGCAATATAAGTGGCATAGGGAGGAGGATAGAGAAGAATGTATGGGACAGATTTCTAGCACTAGTATTAAATATTTAAAACTAACAATTTACAGGTATTAAAAGACTTTTTTCTTTTTTAGCATAATCTTTTTGGTAATTACAAGGTTTATTCTTAAATTTCAAATTTTATTCATAATAAGTATTCATGTAACCACATTCTGGATGTGAGTTTCCTCCCTTATGTTATCTTAGTTACAAATATTAGGTTCTAACTTATGACTGAAATTAAGGTAATATGTAAAGTAGAATTTAAAATAATTAACATTAATGTAAATGTCAAAATAATTTTGAACTTACTTTTGTGAGAGATCTGGCCATGTCCTGGAATAAAGAAGGATAAAATTAACAGACACATATAGATTTGTTTGAAAAATGGTACATTCTATCTTTCAGACAGAATCACACGATAAATAGATTTTTACAATATGTAATATTTTCTATTTGGGTACTATCCTGAGGAATGTAGCAGAATCATAAATACTAACAAAACTATTGATAAAAGTAAATATTTTAGTAAACATAAGGAGTACTTGTTAAGTGTCTTCTACGGGCCATGGATTCAAATCCACAACTATGGGAGTCTTGCGGCCTGTATTAACATAAGGCTATACTGTACCATCAAATATTTTCAAGGCTGGCTGCTCATTCCTGAGAGAGACTCAGAGACAGAGACAGAGACAGAAGCGGAGACAGAGAGACAGACAGAGACAGAGAGAGAGAGAGCACAAATCTATCTCTTAAACAGGCATAAGTAAGATCTTGTTTTTCAGCCCATAAAAGATTTTCTTCACTTTCCTATAAGTGCATTCACAATGGTAAAATAAATATTTATAGGAATGTTTACCATAAAGAGCCTTTAACAGGGCCACTTGTTTTTCAATTGAGGAATCTGACAAGAGACAATTGACATTAACTATTCACGCATCCCACTGATGGTGCAGGGAACTAAAGGGAACTGAGTATTTCTGTCACACGACCGGGGCAGCCAAACCTAATCCACCCGGGGGAACCCCTGGAAGGTCAGCTTTCGCATGCACGGGACGGTCTGAGCGTCGCCCCCGGGGGCCGTGCCTTCCCCTTCTCGGACGTTTGGGTTCGTGGTTTAGACAGTGCCTAGCTAAGGCTGGTTCCGGTTTCGGGTCACTTTCCTACTGTGAAGCATGCAGCGGGGGGCTGGCCCTGGTCACGCGTTAGTGAGGCTCAGGCTGGAGTCTCAGCCTGGGAGTTACATCCCCGAATGCAGGGTGGAAATCTCTACCCAAAGAGGAAGAAACACTTGGGTGGCTGCTCCAGAAAAGAGGAAGCAGACGGGGCGCACCGCCCCCCAGAGACCAATGGACGGTCGCTCATCTCACCAGCTTCGCGTTTGCCCATGAGCCCAAAGAACTGCTGAGGCCTGGGTCTGCGGGCGATCCTCTGCAGCAGGTGCTCGAAGGGCTCCGGCATCTCCTCCTGCGCGACAAGGAGCGGCGGGAAGGCAGAGTGAGCGCCCAGGCGCCGAGCCGCTCCCACGCTGCTGCGGGCTGCCCGGGTGCTCGGCGCCAAAGAGCTTCGCCCGGAGCGAGGCGAGAAGCCGACGGACGTCCCGCGGCCGGGCGGAGCAGGGTTCACCCGGGCCTGCTCTCGCTCCTGCGCGCCCGGGCTGCCTCCTGCGGCCCGCCCCGGCTAAGGAGCGGCAGCTCGCATCTTCCAGCCTTGGGCGCTTCCGGCCCTTCGACCTTTCCTCCCATCCCGGCGACTCTTCCTTATCTACAGCGCCTCCCCCCACTTTGGCTGTTGTGTGCTGCGGATTTCGGAGACCCCTCTCGGCCCTAAAGCACACGGGCGTGTGTGGGAGGGGGCGGAGTTGGGGTGGAGAATGCGACCACATTTCACAAGCCAGCTGCACCTCTTTTGACTTTCCAGGATCCCAGAGGCGCACACTTTCGCGCCAATACCCCGAGAACCGCCTAAAAGGAAATCTAGCTACCTCCCCAGGTCCTCAAAACAAGTGTCCAGGCAGGAAGTTAGCTTCCCACCCATCTCTGCCTCCAGAGCCCCCAAGCTGCTCACGCCGGGGCTCGCCTCTCCGCGCGACCACGCGCCCTCTTCTCTCCCTGTCCCGCTTTTCCGAACGCGCGGGCTCGGGGGCTGGACGGAGGCCCCCAAGCGCCTGTTAGTAGGGAAGGTTTCCAGCCTTGGGAGGAAACTCGGATGATGGGCGCAGGATGCCCTGCGGGACCCGGGGGTGGCGCCCCGCGACCTCCCCACCGCGCGCCTCCGCCGGCTCTGGTCGCACCCTCAAAGCGCCCTGGCGTGCAATCGCGGGCACTGTAACAGCTCCAAAGCCCGAGGAGAAGGGCGCCAGCTATCCCGGGACCGGGTCTCACCTTGATCTGGTCACTGTCGGACCAGTCGGACCAGTAATTTAGATCATCGTTGGCACCGATTTCTTCGGCAAACAGTTGCGTGGAGACAAGGAAAAAGACTGCCAAGGCCACGAGGATTTTCATGTTGGATTTCTGTAAAGAGCAGGGGAGAAGACACCGAGAGAGATAAATTTCCAAGAGTTAACGGCAGCATAATTTCGGCCCCACAACAGAACTCAAGTTAGGGCTAAAATCTCACCTGTGTGGTTTAGGAAAGAGAATACGCCCCCAAGACTTCCTAAATCTCCTTCTCCCTGAGTCTCGGCTGCCCGGTCCCAGCCCACTAACCCAGCCCTCAAGCCTGGAGCCTGCAGGTGCAAGACAAAGAGGGGCGTCGGCGTGGGACGAGCAGATCGGTCTCGCTCCGGGCCTCTCCGCCGCCCGACGGACGCGCGCCTGCAGCGCGGGGCGCGTACTTACTGCGGCTCCGCGGGTCCCCGGCTGCCAGGCGCGCGCCTCGGGCTCGCACTCCCGGCGGCGGCGGCGGCGGCGGAGGTCCGAGCGCGCTCTTCAGCCTGCTCCGCGCTTCGCCCTATTTATCTCGGGCGTGACGAGCTTCGAGGCCCACGTGACACTCTCCCCACGCGACTTTGCTCAATATTTAATTAGCCGCCTCCTCTCCTTTCGCTTGCGTGATTGAGAATTTCCGAGACGGTAACCCGTCGGTGCGCATCACATCTGGACCCAATTGGGTTCGCAATGACGCAGCCCTCGGAAGCGCCAAGTCCCGCGTCCAATCCCGGCGGCCCGTGCTCCGCCCTCTGCGGATCTGACGCCCCCTCCCCTCTCTGCCGAACCGGCTCCTTGACACCTGAGATTACTCATCCAGATGGAGCCAAGTGACTCATTGCTCGGACTTTGACAACTTTTCTGCCTCTTGAGACGTCAGGAGAAGTTGCACTTTTGAAGACAGTCAAACAACTTCAGGAGTGAAGACGGCGTCGTGGGAAATCAGGCCAAGCAAGGAGCGCCCCGGGTGTGCGTGCGGGGGGGTATTTCCCTTCTTTTTCTGTCTTCCGAGTGTCTGAAACATAACATCTCTCTGTGACGCAGACATCCCTCTCCTAAATCACCAGAGTGCGGGCATCTCTTCTGTATTCCAAAAGGAGTTTCAGCCTCACAGTATTTCAGAGACTGGAAACAGATTTATTTGACATTTGGGAGAAGGGGAATTAAGTGTGGCGTTCTGGGATGTTTTTTCTTCCCCAAAGTCCTTTTTCTTGCCACATCCAGGAGCAGGGCTCGGAAGAGGAGGTTTTTGCTCCTTGCCTACCTGTTCTGCTAAGGACCACAAAACTAGGAAGAGGGTGCTGCAGGACGCTCTCGGACGTCACTAACGACCCCACAGGCCAGTCCTAGATTTCTCCTGTACACACAGTGAGGGTAGGAAGATGCTGACGGGGCTCATTCGCTGAGCAGAATTATTAGGCAAATAACGCGTGTCTGTAACACAGTAATATATCGCGCCTCTGAATAAGCTACATGATATGGCATCTTGGGTGGAGCTGTTTTTTCTCAGTATTATATTTTTCAATTACAATTTTTAGTATGTAAAGGAAACACACACCCCCTTTTTTTTTACATCTCAATTAGACCTTTAACATTTCCCTCTCTAATATTCATTCTTTCTTATCCCTGAATTTTGACGTTCCCATGTGTCTCTCATTTGTTCAGGCTTAGTTCCATAATGTAAGCATTTTATTTTGTTTTCAAAACTTTTATTTGGGAAATTAAAAGCGTACAAAAAAGTAGAGAAAATCATGCCCTTGAAACAATTTGCAAATTTCATCTACAATCATTCCTATTTCTCTTCCACTCAGAATATTTTCAAGAAAATTCTAGATATTTCTTCATTGTAGGTAAGTGTAGATATTGCAGCTTTCTATCTAAAAGGTAAGGAATTATTTTTGCATGGGAATGTGTTTTGATTTCTGGTTTTTACCCGTGGATGTCTACAGTACGTGATGATTACATTCGTTGTGGGGAGCTGGTACATGTACATAACGCATCTCAAATTCTGTTTTGCCCTCCCCTCCATCCCTTTTTTCTTTTAATATTTTTGTCAGCATCAAATTCATTTATTTTGTAAGTTCTTATTAAATTAATCATCATAAATACAGAGTAACAACCAGATTAACAGACCTAACAAAACATATAAAACACATAAAGTAATTATACAAAATCAAGGTATACTTTTAGATACACTGTCCATGGTGGATTATAATAACATTTCCTCTGTTGCTATTTTTCCTATTCTCTGTCTTTTATTTTGCACTTTATATTGGTTTTCTCGTATAAGAGAAACAATACGATGTTTAAACTTGTGGGCGTGATTTATTTCACTTAGCATTATGGTCTCAAGGCACATCTATTATCCTACAAATGACTCAAATTTATCCTTCTTTATGGCAGAGTAGTACTCCACTGTATAAATACCATGTTTTCTTTATTCATCTGTTGATGGACATTTAAACTCTTTTGAAGATTTAGCTATTATGAATTGTGCTACTATATGCATGAGTATGCACACATTACTGTAATATGATGTCTGTAACTCTTTTGGGAAGATACCTAGAAGGGGAATAGCTAGGTCAAATGCAATTTTTATTTTTACATTTTTGAGGAATCTCCATACTGATCTCCATAGTGATTGTACCAGTTTGCAGTCCCACCAACAATGATGGGTTCCTTTTTCCGCACAGCCTCTCCAGCATTTATTACTGGATGATTTCTTGAAGATAGCCATTCTTTCTGGAGTAAGGTAGAATCTCAGTGCTGTTTTAATTTGCATTTCTCAGATGGCAAATGATGTTGAGCCTTTTTTCATGTATTAATTGGTCATTTGTACTTCTTCATATGAGAAATATCTATTCATTTCAGATGCCCAGTTTTTGATTGGGTCTTTAAATTTGTAGGGGTCTAATTTTTTTGAGTTCTTTATATATTCTAGGTATTAGTCCTTTGTCTAAAGAGTAGCTGGCCAGAATTTCTCCCCATTCTATACGTTGTCTCTTCACTCAGTTGGTGGTTTCCTTTGCTGTGCACAAGTGTTCAACGGGGACGTGATCCTACTTGAAGATTCTTGGTATTAGTTCTTTTGCAACTGGCTTCTGTCCAGAAAGTCTTTGCCTTTGTCTTCAAGACTTTTGCTTATTTTGTCTTCCCGCAGATTAAATATTTCTGTTTTAATATTTAGTGCTTTGGTCCCTTTTGATTTTAGTTTAGTGCATGGTGAGAGATATAGGTCCAGGTTCAGTCTTCAGCATGTGGATGGTCAGTTTTCCCAGGATCATTTGGTGAAGAGGCTGTCTTTTCTCCAGTGAAAGTGTGTGGCACTCCGATCAAACATAAGGTAGCTGAGTGTGCCTGGAGTTGTTTCTGCATCCTCCATTCTGTTTCCATTGGCTCACCAGTCTGTGTTTCTGACAATACAATGCTGTTTTTATCACTGTAGCTTTGTAGTATAACTTGAAGTCTGGGACTGTGGTGCTCCCTGCCTTGCCCTTGTTACCCAGAATTGCTTCTGCTGTTCCAGGTCTCTCCTGATTCTATATGAAGTTTAGGATGATTTTCTCTAGTTCTGTAGGGAATGTTATTGGTATTTTGATTGGGATTGTGTTAGATTGTGTAACATTCTTGGCAGTGTGACCATTTTGATTATATTGGTTCTGCCTAGGCAGGAACAGGGGATGTCTCTCCATTTTCTGATGTCCTTTACAATTTCCAAAAGGTAGGGATTTTTAAATGAAAATAGAATGACTTCATTATTCCATCTAAAACATCATAAAATATACCTTATATCATTATTCAATCAATATTTAAGGTGTCATCGCTCTTCCTTTGTAATACAGTTTAATGTTTAAAATCAAAATCGTAAAGTCCATACACATCTTGCTTTATTCAGAGCTGTAACAAAATAGGAACTGGATATCTGATGAACAGAACTTTTTTTTTCTCACAGTTCTGAGGCCGGCGGTATGAGGTCAGCATGTCAGGGGGGCCTAGTTCTGGTGAGGATCCTCTTCCAGTTTATAGATTCCCGCCATCTTTTCTCCACGTTGATCCTCACGCGGCAGAAAGAAGGCAAAAGAACTCTCCTGGATCCCTTTTATAAATGCGCTAATCCCATCCACGAGGGCTCTACCTCATGACCTAATTATCTTGCAAAGGCCCATTTCTTAGCCCCGTGGAGGTTAGGATTTCAACATATAAAGAAGCTTTAGGGACACAAACATTCAGTTCGTTGCATGACTTTGATGCTCTAATCAAGAGTTCTCTTTTTCTACCCCTCTGCCACTATTACAGTTTATTCATAAGACAGGTCTGTAAAGTGTACTACATTCTGCAGTGTACTGATCGCCTTCTAGCTTGTTCCTCTGAGCTACGTCCTGCTAATTGGTACTTGTACTATGTAGAAGCTTGATCTTGTGTATGTTCATTTTTTTCTCCTTTGGACGGGGATACTTTACATGTGTTCTGCAGTACTATTAGGAAGTATATGACATCTGGTTGTTTCACTTTCTGAATTGTCGGTAGCTCTTGATCATTTTCTAGTTTCAAAATGGTGTCCATGTTTTACCGTTCATTCTTTATATATTAGCTGATCTATTCCAAATAAAGAGAAAGTTTTTCCCAACAACTAATTAGTTATTCCAAGGCACAATTTATATAGGAAAGATGAAATAAATGTTTTGTCACTTCCTTCTACCAATCTAAAAGTGAGTTGCTAAATTAACACCTTCAAATATGACCCATTTTTAAAGAAAAGACTATTATGACCTCATAGATTTAAAAACATCTGAAATATTTCAATCCATGGGAGATATTATTCTAATTGATGCTGAAATTATGCCATTCTTGGTTTGCAGGTGACTCTTCAAATTGGCTCCTGATATTTTTTATATAACTTTAATAGGATTTGACAGTTTTCTTGTTTTTGGTATGACAAAAATGTTTCAGGTTTAAATTATGTATTTCCTGCCTCAGACCTGGATTCTTTCTCTAAGAAGCCCTCATTTCCTTTGAATTAGAAATGATAATTAGAGATCATAATCTGATCATTGTGGATATACATTGCTGTCACATTATTCATTGCTTCAAGGCTTTCTGTGTGTGTGTGTGTGTGTGTGTGTGTGTGTGTAAAATCATGGTTTTATACTAGCACTTGCTATTCAGATCAGGATATCATAAAGTATTTAACCCTATTTTGCATCTTTTCTTTCTGGGTCAAAAATTCCCAGTTACTAGTGACATCAACGAGCACATTCATTAACTTTATCCCAAATACACAATATCAGCATGATCAACAACATCATTATTGGAAACAGATTAAAAGTTATTGCTTGCAATTTTTTATCTTGAGGGCATATCATACTAGGTACATTCAGTTGAATTACTATGTCTTAAAATCATCTTAAAAGTTTTATATAAGGTTAAACTACTGACTCTCATACAGATAGATTCACTTGTTTATTTTGCTCTCAGGTTTTAGAACTTTGTCTTTAAACTTAATTTTAGAATTGCTTAAAATATGTTATTCTTAAATATATGATTCTCAATCCTCAAATATTAAAAACAAAATATTCAGAGAGTCATAGCTTCAATCTTTGTGTCTCTACTCTTTCCTCCAGTAACCATTTCTTCTCAAGGTTTTGGGTTATCCTTTGCTATAGTTGGAATGCAGTCTGTCCTCCCAGTGGTCATGTGTTCAGTGTGGCAGTTGGGGGAGGTGGTGGGCCTTTAAGAAAGTGGCCTACCAGAAGGTCATTAGATTGTAGGAAGTGCTGCTCTCAGAAGACAGTAACACGGTTCTTGTAGGATCATCCTTAGTTCCTAGAGAGAGTTATAAAAGAACAAGCCTGGCTCCAAGCAGAGTGTTGCTTTCCTGTCTCTTGATGCGATCTCTTCCTCTAACATGCATTCCCAGGGCTCGTGATACCATCTGCCATGAGATCCTTGCCAAAGCCCAGTTGATACCAGCACTGTGCTCTTGAATTTACAAACCTAAATAAACCTTTTTTCTTTATAATGTTATCCAGCCTCATTTGTTTCATGATGCAATGAAAAAGGCTAATAATTGTATGGTTATTATAGTTATTAGAATATATAAACGTGTTCATATCCCTTTCTTCCTTTTAAAATTCTATACTGAAAGTCTGGCATTTTATTTTTTTGTGTGTGGATTTTTTTGGGGGGGTTCTGGGGATAGAACTCAGGGCCTTGTGCTAGCTAGCCAAACGCTTTACCACTTGAGCTAAATCTCCAACCCACAAGTCTGGCATTTTAGATTTTTGTTTTTGTTGCTAATGGGATTACAATAAAGAAAGCTGTTTTGTAACTTCTCTGCTAGCTCAGTGTAACTGATTACAAACTTTATTCAGATTTCCTATGTTGTATATACATCACAAAACATAAAATAAAGGCAATTCTGTAGAGTTAAGCAATAAACAGTAATGAGATAAAAATTGATCCAAGAATACATTTCCTGCTTTTCCCATGTTGTCCATTAGTTGCTATCTTCATTCTCTTAGTAATATCTTGCACTTCCTTTTTCAAATTCTCCTTGGCCATATTCAGGTTTCATATATTCACATTCTTTATTGCTTGTTTTTTTTCCTAGAACATCAAATTTATAAAGATACATATATTAGTGAAATACATACATTCCTGTTGCACGCTGAATTCATGAATAGAATGAACACAGCTAAGTTATTAGTGTATCATCTTTGAAAATTACAAATATACAAAAAATAGAAAGAAAAATAATCACTGGTCATTTTCTTATGACTGAAAAGTAAACAATGTTTTTATGTACAGGTACAAGAGCTCTATGATGAGTATGATCATTATCTATATCTAAAATGTACCAATAAAATGTATGTAAAAATATAAAAAGAAAAATAATCTACTGTTACCATCTTGTTCTACTACTTATAGCTTTTAAATGGAAAATGTTACCTGATAGTTTTTGTAAAGCAAGGCATAGTCTATAAATATTGGAGCAATGCAGAAAAGCACAATATTGTATTTTTCATAAAATTTTCCCTGCCTAGGATGTGTGAAGCCTTATCTCCAGCACTGAAAAAAATTATACATAACAATAAAATAATAAAAAATGTATTCCAACTCAGAAAAGGCAACTCCTAGCATTAAGTAGACTTCATTGTGAATATCTTTCTATGGTTATTATATCACTGGAAAGACAAAGCAGAGTCAAATAAATAAACATTATGAACACAGGATGAGACCCTAGGCAGTATTTTTAAAGAAAAGTAGCTATTTATATTTTATTTGACTTCATAGAAGAAAAACAAAATCAAGGTTAAAAATATTTCTTCACCACAGATTTTTTTTTCCATAAAGGAAACAGTGTCAAAAAGAAATGCTTAAGGGTTAACCTTAAGAATTTAATATATAACATTAAAAATAGATATTAACATAGGATCCATTAACTTCTTATTTTGAAGATGAGGATGTTAGCCCTCTTAAGCGTCCATCTTCTCTTCCTTCCACTCCCCAATTTGCAATTCTGTGATTACTTTGCATTATTTAGGTTTTAACATTCACACTTTCTACCATACTTTTATCAGTTACTTGCTGTTCCTTCTGTTTAAGTAGATTTATTTTTCACTACTAGTCCCTTTAGCCTAGGTTTGCAATTCCTGAGTTGACTTTTAGCCATCTGTTATTTGGTTGGACATTATTGTCAAGCAAATTTTTCTTCTAGAAGAAATCATGTGTATCTCCTGAGTCTTTCATGCTGGCAAATATCTGTCAGTGTCTTCTATGTGCCAATGATATCTTGATTAGTTATAATATAGTTAGATTAAATTTAATTTTTTCAGAGAACTTTGTGGACATACTCCATTGTTTTGTGGAGTTGAGTATCATGGGGAATTCTGAAGTGATAGAGTTTTATTTCCCTCAGTTGTATATGGTTTGCTTTTCAGCTTCAATATCTGAAGAATTCTTTCTCCTTGGAATTCAGTGGTTCAAATAAGGTAAGTCTCACCGAATATATGGCATCTAATATTCTTGGAGTATCATGAACTGTTTCGTTTTAGTATGGAGTGGTTCCTTAATATATCTAATTATTTTCTTTCTTCATTTTAGAGAATTTTATTGTACTATAAATTTGAATGTGTCTTGAAGTAGAATTTCCACTTCAAAAATATGGTAGCCTTCTTCTTTGAATCATAATATAAAATTGTAATATATGTAATGTATTTATTGTAATATATGTTGCATCCCATATTGATTATATTTTTCCCAAACTTTTTGTCCCATCTTCATTTAGTCAGATTATCTCAACTCTTCCATCTGTGTCTGTAATTCATTTGTTTGTACTCTGTACCTCAGTGCTTCTAATTTACTTATTCCCATAATCATGTTGCATAGCTCCCAATTTGTTCTCCTAGATGGTCATTTCCTTTTCATCTCATTTGTTTTAATATTTCATTGGAATACTTTTATTTTATTGAATTCAGATTCTTATTAAGATGTTCTTAGTATACAGTAACTGAGGGATTTTTCTCTCCATTTCTTAAGTTATGTTTTCTTTTAATTCAGTGATAAAACATGTTAGCTTTGAGCAAACACTGTCAATTTTCTTCTGGCTTTGTTGCTTGCTAGCATATGGCCTTGGATACGTTACCTAGGGACTTTCTGCCTCAAGTTTTTAGTTTGTGAAATAAAATAAATATATTTACCACATAAGGTCTGCTGTGGGGATGACTCTGTGACTTTGTTCCTGCAAGACCTGAGAACTTTTTCCACTCAGGGGTGGGCAATTTGTATTCAGCTCACTTTGTTATCTTGAAGGAATGACAGAATGGGAGGGGGAGTGAAGCTCTGTACAATCTGAATACCTAGACTGCTCTTTCCTCTGGGACTTCTTACACTGTCTTATTCCACATTAGTTCCCTGTCTGGAGGGCCCATGCTTTTCCTGCAGGAGATCACACTGGGAGCCTGCCTCGATTCGCTCTAAAGAAGGTCAGCTCTTCTGTTCTCTTGCTTAGTGTCCTCAGTTTCTCTCAGGCACTTGTATCTATGGCATTTAGTGAGAAAACAGAGATCTATCCATTCAGTTTTCTCCTCTCCATGGGTAGCACCATGGATAATTCCAGAATTGTGTCAGCTCACCATGAAGCTTCCAGAAGGTGATGGCACAATTAGGAGGACCCGGGATCTCTGGAGGCAGCCACACATGGGCTTCTCTCTTTCGCTCCAGAATTTTCTGTCATGGGTGCTATTTCTTGAACATTATTGTATTTGTTAAATATGATTCTTGGTATTTTTCTTTTAGAGATTAGTTTTTTAATGGAATTAATAATTTTAGCTTAGTTTCTAGTAGTGAAGAAGGCCAAAGATAGTATCATGTTAGTATTATGTAACTAGGAAATGTTTATAAAATCGTTATTCATCATCTACACTGAGCTCATGTGTGAGTTCTTAATTCTCCAGACTTCAGAATGTTAGAAAATGTTCTGGACACAGATGTTGCTGTGAACATTGTATGTAAAAATATATTGTATGCAAGAAACAGTCCTTTCTCTCACCCCTAACGTGTTGACTTATCATTCACATATTATTCATCCAGCAAATCCAGCTTCTATAGTCAACATTTTTTTCCCTTGTTGCCTTCTGGAGTTCTAGCTTGCTCTTTTATTTTTAATCATATGTTTTTCATTTTCAATATTTTTATTGTGGTAAAAAATACACACGACAACAAATAAAATACACACAACAAAATTAGCCATTTTAATCATTTGAAGTATACAGTTCACAGGTGTTAAGTGTATACATAAAAATGTGCAGTTATTACCTCATGCATTTCAAGAACTCTTTTCAACTTATAAAATGGAACCACATACTCATTAAATCCTATACTCATTAAACAATAACTCCTCATTGCCCCACCATGCTGCTTTCTATGTCTGTGATTTTGACAACTCTAAATTTCTCAAATAAAAGGGATCATATAGTATTTGTCTTTTTGGTACTACTTTTTGCCCTTTAATTTATGAAAATATCTTCAAGATTCATCTCTCATAGTCTGTGCTTTTTTTTAAGATTGAATAATATTCCATTGTGTGTATATACCACATTTTGCTTATCTATTAAGTATCTGTCAGTGGATACTTGGGTTTCTTCCATGCCTTAGCTATTGGGAATAAAGGTGCTATGAAGTTGAGTGTACAGCTATATCTTCAAGACCTTGCCCTCAGTTCTTTTGAAAAATGTATGTAGAAGTGGAATTCCTGGATCAGAAGGTACCTATTTTTAGATGAAACATTATACTATTTTCTACAGTGACTGTGTCATTCTAGACACTCACCAGCGGAGTCTGAGACGGTGGTGGTGAACCTATGGCATGTGTATTGTGTTTTTCTTTTAAGACAAAGATGTTAATGCTTGACTTGTTTTTTCTAAACTAAAACCTCAGTATTTAGGTTTAATCGCAGTGTTGGCACTTTGTGATAAGTAAGTGGGTTTTGTGCTGCATTTTGGGCACTTGTCTCTGAAAGGTTCCCCATCACTAGTGTAGGAGTTCCAGTTTATCCAAGCCCTTCGCAATGGTTGTTTTTTTTTTTTTTCTTAGTGATAGACATCTTAATGGGTGTGATATGATTGTCTCACACTTTCAATTTGCATTTCCCTAATGATTATGGATGTTGTCGATCTTTTCATGTTGTACTCAGCCATTTGTTTATCTTTGGAGAAATATCCATCAAATCCTTTGCCCATTTTTCAGTTGGGTTGTTTGTTTTTCGTTGTTTAGTTTTACTGATGTCTTATATTCTAGATCCTGATCCCTTATCGTACATAAAATTTATGAATATTCCCATTCTGTGATTTGCCTTTTTACTGTATTGATAGTGTCTTTTGATGTACTGTTTTAAAGTTTTTCATAACATTTAGTTTGTCTGTTTTTCATTTTGTTGCCTGTGCCTTGGTGTCATATTCAGTAAATCATCGATAAATCTAATGTTATGAAGCTTTTGCCTTACTCTTTCTTGTGTAAGTTCCATAATTTAGGTCTTTTGAGATAATAATTTTAAATGGTATTAGCTAATGATACAAGTTCTCTTTTTTATATGTGAATATCAAGTTTTCTCAGTGCCATTTGTTGAAAAGCCTGTCCTTCCTTCTTTGAATGATTTTGACATCCTTGTCAAAAATCACTTCACCATATGCAATGGACTGAGTGTTTATGACTCCCCTGAATTTATGTGCTGAAATCCTGACCCTCAGTATGATACTAGGAAATGAAGCCTTTGGAAGATTATCACATCATGAATATGGAGTCCTCATAAAAGGCGTTTATGTTCTTAAGAAAGAAAACTGAGAGAAATCCCTTACCCTTTCCACCATGTGAAGACATAGTAAAAAGATGGTCATGTATGAACCAGGAAAAGAGTCCTCACTGCGTACTGAATCTCTTGATGCTTGACCTTGGACTTCCCAGTCTGCAGAACTGGGAGAAACACATTTCTATTGTTTTTCAGCAACCTACTCTATGTTATTTTTCAGAGGTGGCTAAAAAAAAGCATCTATGTGACGGTTTATACTATTTTGGCTCCGCTTCTATGAATGACTTTAGCTCAAAATCTAGTCTAGATTTTAAGCAAAACTATTCAAAACCTGATAGCCAGGTCATCGTTTCACAAAGGACTACTAATCCTCTGTACATGAATCCAACTATGAATCTAACATTATTTCATAATGCTGGTTCTTCAAAAGTTTAAATTTTTGTAGCTGTGTCTGTCCAGAGAGCCACTTCTTATGAAAGCTGATTTTAGTTCCTGGTATAGTCAAATCAGAAATGATCATGCTACTGGGAAAAGGACACTATATTCCAGCCCTCTGAATATGCCATAAGAAGAATTTATTCAATACACTTTTATTCAGTGTTTGCTATTTGCAAAGTTTATATGGTGCTGGGAATACAGAGATGAATGAGTCATAGTCTTCACCTCAGCCAGGCTCAAGAAAGTCAAGGAAGCAGGAAATGTAATAGAAGCTGTTAACAGAGGAATGAGCATTGCATTCTGGCACCAGGGAATGGAATTTCCCTGGTTGGGAAGGGGCAGGTTAGAAGTCATTCCAGGGAAAGGGAACAGCTTCAGCAAGTGCAGAAAGGTAAGGATGTGCATTGACTGTCCCTCAGAAAAGCTAAGGAGAGTAATGTTGGAACCAGACAGAGATTGGGAGAGATAAAATAAAATGAAGTCAATTGATATCGATTATTTGTTTAGGCTAAACTCAACAGATTCTACTGTCAAGCAAAAATAATTTGCTGTGGAGGAAAAGCAAAACTTACAGCTTTTTTCCCCTCCACTTTCTACACTCTTAGTCACTGGCAGTTGTTGACATGAATGATTAGGAGTGTGGTGGTCTTTAAATATCTTAAAAAAATGTAACTTCCTCCCATTGCTTCTGGGTGCAGTTCAGAAATACACACTGTCTATGCGCCAGGAGACTGAAGATAATTCCTTTATTCAATATGACTCTGAAATCATAAAATAATAAACCAGAGTAATAAGTCTACTGAAAATACCCCTAATCACATAGCAGTTTGGCTAAACTAGATCCTTAAAGGTCAAACGTTTAATTAAAATTAGGTACAGACAACCCAATTGTCTTTTTGCAAAATGACAAGTTTATAATACATCATAGATATACTAATTAAATTAGGAAATAAATTTTTTTGCACTAGATTAAGAATGAGAATGGTCACATTTACATTCGTTAGATAACCTAGGAAAGAGCAGCGTAGTTTTCAAAATCCAACTGAGAAACCCTACTGTGGGTATAGTAAGGTAGGAATTATAGCTTAACAACTTCTTTCTCTAGGGATTAGCTTAATAGTTCATGCAGCTGATAAATGACTTTGACTTTCTGCCAGCTGAAGCACACAGGCTTCACTGTTCCTTCTTGCTTATGCTAGTTCCTTTGTAACCCCTTAACGTTTGGGGCCCACAACCTCTCTGCTGACTCTGCTTCCATTAAGGTCTCCAGCAAGTGAGTTTTGAACCTCAGGTATCTGGTTTCAGAGTCCGTGTCACTAGCTTTTACCCAGTAGGCTGTCTGTACTGACAGAAAGTTGATGTTACTAAGGTGCTGCGGGCTTACGGTGGGGGTATATCTACGGGAGCTACTAATTGTTCTTATTTTCAAACTTTATTTCTGAATCAAATCAGGGCATTGTAAAACTCACTGTCTGGACTTCATTGCCCTGCAGGGTTTCTGTAAAAATACCAGTAGAGATCTGTGATATGTCTTCAATTGTACTTGAGTATTTGGGTTATAAGGCAGGAGGAGAGTCACTGCTTCTTAGAAATACACATATGTGCGTGTGTGTGTGTGTATACATTTCTATTATTAAAATATATATTTGTGTGTATATGTTTTATATACATTATGTGTATTTTTATTTATTATTTGGGGCATGTATGTGTATTTTTATTTATTATTTTATAGAAAAACTGTGAAATGTATTTCTTTAATAATTCAATATATATTGCCCCTGGAAAAGCAATATACCTTCTTATATCAAATGGGAGCCTTTTAATCCCCCATTTATACCCCTCCTTTTATACCTCCATTAATCCCCTCCTTTTATACTTCCATTAATCCCCTCCTTTTATACCTCCATTAATCCCCTCCTTTTATACCTCCATTAATCCCCTCCTTTTATACCTCCATTAATCCCCTCCTTTTATACCTCCATTAATCCCCTCCTTTTATACCTCCATTTAATCCCCTCCTTTTATACCTCCATTTAATTCCCTCCTTTTATACCTCCATTTAATCCCCTCCTTTTATACTTCTTTCTCCTTATACATTTATACCTCTTTCTCCTTATTTTTTTTTAATAGTTGTGCCTTTTACGGCTGTTAGAAAACTAACTCAGAGCTAGATTGAGGCTCAGTTTTGCTAATTTCTCAACCTAATTAATCACATTTCCTTTTAAAATTTGGCTTTTATTCCTCTTGTATCTTAATTATTAGAAATTGTTTTATATTGTTTGTTATAAATGGCCTCAGCCAAAAGCCCTATTGAGTTTACATTTCATGTAATTTCCAGTACTAAAAGCCTAGGCCAACTCTTAATTATCTGTTTTATATAATGTGAATAATTCCTTAATTTCCTGTGACTCTTGACACATTCCTTTCTGATTTACCTAAGCTAAAAGAGTTTATAGAACAACTCTGGCTATATTGTTCTCCTTTTCAAAACTTTTCAGTAACTTTCTCTTTTTCAAGAAAAGAAATGTGATTTATATAACTCATTACTTAAGATAGTCCCTAAAGTGAATTCAGCCTAACTTTTCGGGCATTCTCTAATCTACTTCTTTGAAATTTGTATTTTAACCCATCTTGCCTACCCATGACCACTCAAATTGCCCCATCTAGAACCTAAGCATCAGTCATTTCCCTTCTCTTTCATTGTCGCCTCTTCATCATTAATCAATCACTTAGATACTGATCTTCAAATGTGTCTCAAATACACCCACTTCTCCCTGTTTTCATTGCCACCGTGTAAATCCAGGCCATGTTTGTACCTCCAGTACTACTTTGCTTGTCTTCCAATCCATTCTCTGCATAGGAATGAAAGAGAGCCTTTACAAACCAAAAAACATTCATGTCACTAGCCTACTTAAAATTTTAAGTGGTATTTTCCTTTATAGGAAAATCCAGTAAAATTGAGTGTTTTTGGTATGGCCTGTAAACATGCGTGATCTGGCTCCTGCTTATCTCTTCAAACTCATTTCGTGCCCCTTTCTTCCCACTTACTTGGCATTAGCAATACCAGCCTCTTATCTGTTCCTTGAATACAGAAATCCCTGTCCTGTCTCAGAGCCTTTTCCCAGGTTGTTTTATGTCAGGCTAAAGAAGGAGCTGGCAAGCTATGTAGCTCATAAACCACATCTGGCACGCTGCCTGCTTTTATTCAATAAAGTTTCACTGGAGCACAGCCATGCCCATCCATTTAGGTATTGTCGGTGGCTGCTTTCATACCCCAGTGCCAGAGCTGATTAGTTGCAACAGAGAGCAAATGGACTGCAAAACATGAAAACATTTATTCTCTGTAGTACTGGAGAATGTTTGCTGATCTCTGGACTAGTGCACTCATCTTCCCTTCTCTCAGGCTGGTCTTTTCTCGCTCTGCAGTTCTCAAATGAAATGTCTGCTTCGCAAAGTCAGAAAGATCACTCTATCTAGAAGGCAGGTTACCTCCTAGCTTTTCTGTCATCTTACCAACTCTGTAATTCCTTTACACACACCTCATGTTTTGTGTAAATATTATTTATTTACCTGTGACAGAATCTTTTATTGGAGTACACATTTCTTAAGGGCAGGGGATCGTCAGGTTTTCTTTTCCCCACTTACTTTGGCGCTCAGTTCTGAAAATAAAATCTGATCATAGTAAGTAATAGCAAGTAATAAATGTTAACTGAACAAATGAATAAAAATGTCCTGTTTTTCCAGTTTCGTTAAAATTTTCCTTTTTTGCTTGGTGAATACTTTCAGATCTTTTAAATATCCTCCTTACCAATTTAACCTACACTGGCAAATGCCTTTATAAATACCATCTTTGTGGGGCCCTCATTGTCATAATCTAGCCCAAATTATTTGACAATAATCTTTAAATCTTTATTCAGTTTTGGGTTGATGTGACACTGCATTTATCTGCAGTGGCTAACATTTCCCTTATTGAATACTTACATCAAAATTAAAATAGAATAACTCTGATAGACAACAAAAACAACGATGAGGAATTATCTTATCAAAGCTATGCATAAGATCAAGCCATATTTTCTTAGAGATAATTCTTTTATTAAAAATAA
The DNA here is from genome assembly GCA_004026905.1 of Hystrix cristata. Classification (NCBI taxonomy): domain Eukaryota; kingdom Metazoa; phylum Chordata; class Mammalia; order Rodentia; family Hystricidae; genus Hystrix; species Hystrix cristata. The sequence goes on from PVJO010018808.1 coordinate 27,993, forward strand.
TGAAAATATACAATCTTTCAAACAATAAGAAATACACATATAAATTCCCTAATATAGTACGGCCTTAATAATGAAATTAATCAACAAAACTCTGAAGCATCTACTGTGATCAAAGAATTAATAAAAACAAATAAACATAAAATTTACTTTTAAGGCTTACAGTTTTGATCAGAATAATTCTATAGGCACAATCCAGAGGTGTTTATTTGTGTTGAGTATGTATAAAACTGGAAGTTCTGATTTGTTAAGAGCCATGTATAAGACTTGTTAATGGATTAGTTGCATGATCTTATTTGAAGAGTCATGTTCTATGATATTTTGAGGAGATTTATCTGAAAAGAATGAAAAACACAAAGAACACAGAAAGGGCAATATCTTAACACATGCTGATAAAGAAATTGGTTAAACATCAGTAAAAAGGGGATTCAAGAAATCTGGGGAAATCTGGCTAAAGTTGTAAGCAGGATGGAGTTTAGTTTAAGACCTTGGATATGAGGCTACCTAGTTTATGAGCACAGAGAGCAAGGTGGGTTCCTGGGCGATTTCATTAAACTTTGATAATGAAAAATGACAGCCAGTAAGTTAGAATTTTAAGGAAATCATAATTTCTTGTTTTGGGAAATAGTACTATATTGTTCCGATCATCTTCAAAGTTTAAGGAAAACTATAGCACTAACTATGGGAAAATCCAGTGCTTGGGGTCTAGATGCTTACTCTATAAAAGGAAAGCAAGAAGGCTTATAGCCTTCTACTCTGTTTATTTTACATAGACCACGAATCATTGTTAGTGATTTATAAAAATTAGTCATAAAGCTATCCCAGTAACACAGTTATCCTGGATGTAAGTATCTGGATTAATAATTTTATATAAAATAGTAATTTATTATTCTACATTCATGTTAGCCACAAGAATAATCTATTGCATTTTGGGTAAATGGATTTTTAATTACAAGGAAGTAACTTTAGTAGCATTTCAATGATTCTCTTCCTCTTTTCTAGCTAACTGGAATTCAGAAGATGTGGGGATGATTCTTTCAGAATTAGCAAGTAACATTTGCAGTAATTAGAAATTCAGATAATCTTTTATTACCAACATCTTTTTGAAACATTTCAGTTTGTGTTCTTCCATTATTTTCCTAGAGAAGTTGTCAGTTAGAAGATCACTTCACAGAGGAAGTAGAGTTCTCATCATTTCTGTATTTTAAGATTTGTCCCAGTGGCAAATTAATTTCTAATTTATTCCGTGAACATTTCTTCTGCATGGGCTAGGCATGAAGCAGAAAAAAATCAAATCAGTTTTTCTGTCCCTTCTAAAATCTTTGAGGTTAATAGGTGATCAATACATGCATACTTAAACTCAATTATCCATAGATGTGGAATGAAAAGCAGATGTTACAGGATGATGGACCTCGTTTACAGCTGGGTTTCTATAATTTACTAGTTATTTGACCTTAGGCATATAACATCTTATTTTCAGTGTATACCCTTGTGTATGTGTGCGTTGGTTTGTGTATAATACCCCCACACTATAGGGTTGTTTCATTAATGTGAAGTTATACTGCAAAACACACACTATAGTGTCTGGAAAACAATAAGCCTTTGGTAAATTACAGTCATGAGTATATCATTATTTTTCACTTTAAATGTGATATTCAGATGTTTTAGGGAAAGCGCGAACATTTCACTGAAAGACATTTCTTGGTATGGAGAATATTTCTAGAGCAATCGATATGTGAGAATGAAAATAGTTAATTTGATACCCATTTTCTGTAAATAAACCATACACAATGTATATTTACTTTTCTTTCATTTCTGAGCCTGTGGGACTGGCCTGCATTTTGGGAATATAAGCTTTCAGAGTTGAGATAACATAATTAAGGCATAGCTTACTTTACACAAATGGATTTGAAAGGCATCTTGAAAATGAAATGAAAGAAGTATTTGCTTTAATATTAACTTCTTCAATTTGCAGAAAGATCCATGATAAAATTTTAGAATTAGAAGTTATCTTAAGAATAATTTTGCCTGTGTGTGCCCAGACGATGAGACTGGTGACCCCAAGGGTATTTCTAACATCATCCAGTCAGTCATCAGCAGAACCAGGACTCCTGATTAGTAACTAGCTCTTCCTTTTGTGTCTGGCTCCACTTAGTTTGGAACAATACTGTAGGAGAGGTGACATTTTGAATTGGTTTTGTTTTGTTTCAAGCTTTTCCAAATGCTTAAAATATGAATTCTTGTTACAGACATTTGGGGGGGAATATTGACACTGGTTGTGATGAAATTCGCTGAGGCAAGATGAACCCTCTCCCTCAAACCCAGCCATGTTTTTGATGACTAACGTGGCTCAGGATTCAGGCAGCTGCTGGGCTCTTGTGCCGCCACATGGGAGCATGGTGGGGTGCATCAGCTGTGGGCAAGAGATTTCTCACTAGGGAACATAGAGGTTTTCCCACATAGGGTGAGAATGTACCTATTTCCCTGTAACAATCAAAAATCTTTAGTCAAATGTTTATTTCTCATTTGCATTCAACTTACTGTTCAAGTGATATGTTTCAAGAGTTGAGATGTTTGGTATATTTTAAAGTGTTAATCTTTTCTCAAAACAAGCACAAAGCAACTGTAGTGCTTGCACAAGGAAGGCAAGACATATAAGAATTTTAAGAGCCGAGAGAATGATGATAGCTAGTTTTATCAAGTGCTTACCAAGTCCGAGCTTGCGTTATGTGCTTTACATGCCTTTCATTTAATCATCACGGTGACTCTATAGTGAGACTGCAGTTATTAACCACAAATTATTGATGAGGCAACAAAAGCTTTAAGAGATCAATGTAACAGAAGTTCACAAAGATACGAGATAGAAATAATATCTATCAAAGATCAATTTGTGCTCTATAATGTACCATCTTCCCAGACTCTGAACTGAAGCAAGTTCTGTGGTGTTAATGATGATGTCTCTCTTACATGCTGGTTTTTGTCTCTGAGGAGTGCTGAGGCTTAAAATGATGGCACATAATAGGAAACCAGGTCATTTGACTTTTTTCCCTGGTTATAATACTATTTGCATATTTATAAATTATGCATCCTAACAAAATAATTTGAACAACAACAAAAATGGCATTACGTTGCATTTTTTAAAACTCCGTTTTGCAGCCTGCAAAGCACTTTGGACCAACTCAGTTTTTATTCTGTTTCATCATCATCCCATCCAGCTTCTTCCTTTACCAGTTATTATTTAGATCGAGAACATCCGCCAGATCTCTCATACACTCAGAGATGGGGCTTTTAGAAGTTGATTGGACTATAGGGGCGCTGAGCTCGATGGTGGGCTCATCCTCTAAAGGGTTCAGCAGCTGAGCGTGCCTGAGAGGTGAGGCCTGATTAGAGGAAAGTCGCTGGTGGTCACCCTGTGTGTGTCTCCTCCCTCCTCGCTCTGTTTCCTGGCAGCGATGACTGAGCAATGTTCCTCTCCAGATCCTTCCATCTTGCCCTTACTGTCTTGCAGCCAGCTGACTGTGGGCTGAATCCTCTGAGCAACAACAAACCTCACCTCCTTTAAGTCGTGGGTGTTGGATATTGTGTCCCAGCGATGGGAAAGTGACTGAGACAACCAGGCTGGAGGTACTTTTCTTCCCTTGCCAGCCAGAGAGGCGGAAAGGAGACTCAGACAGCTGAGGGCTCGTCATCAATAGTTCTTAATTCTTTCATATGAAAAGGAGCAGTACTGCCATATCCCATCTCTTTGCGCCCTACAGCATTAAACAGCTAAAATAAAGTACCAAAGAAATGCTTGTGGAATGTACAACACATACTGGCATCTGTGCTTTGTTATGCTTCACTTGTCTGCTTCTCCAGTTCAAGTGTTTCTTTTGAAAGCGGTGGATTCTTCTTTCCCATTTCTGCCATCTTCAATTTCTGATCATTTTAGTTCTCCATCTCAGCACTGTCAGCTTTGTCAGACACGGTTGCAATGAAAGTGGAGGGAAGTGTGCCAGCCTGCTCGTTGAGCTCTGTGCAGACAGTACTGCTAACTCACCTTTGATTTTTAAGCATTTGCTACTGAGCTGCAAAACTGGAAAGCAGTTTAAAATGATGAGTCTTTCTTAAATCACTGACTCTGTCTATGGTAAAGCATGTAAGTCCATTTGTATAATGACATCGACTTTTATTCTCAACCAATCCAACTTTCTTGACCTTCTCAGCCCAGTTGACACTTCTCAGCCCCAAGTAAAGAGCACACATTCTTGCTCTCCTCATGGAATATGACTAAGAGAAATGCAGAGAGCAGATCTTACAATCCAGCCTCATCAGTCCACTTGGTTTGTTCCTAGTTGGATGGGCAGAAAAACGATAATAAAGTTCATGGTGGCAGTATTGAACTGTTCTCTCCCAGAATTCAATGATTTTTAAAAAGCGACTATCTTTGACAAAGCTGTATAAGGGGCTAAAATTATATTTTAAAAAAAAGTACTGTGTACATGTATTACCACTGTCTACCAAGGAAGCCTGTTCTTAAAAAGTTGGGCAAAACTGCCTCAGATCTTCATGAATGGTGGTGTTGATCTTGGCACTACCAAGAGGGGCCTTTATATTTTCCAAGTTTCAAAATCTTTTTTTTTTTTTTTTTGGCTAGATGCCAACCCAGATGACTATTCCTCCAAGTTCTATGTATGGTTCTTTGATTTCCATGAAAAGAAAAATAAATCCACATTTTCAAAGGTACTTGTATGGAGAGACAAAATTTTTACATCTTAGCCATAACAAAAAAAATGGCATTCTTCAGTTTGAAAGTACTATGAATTCTCTCCTGAATTATTTGGCCCTCCTAAATCCTTTTTTATTCTTTTCTCTCTAGTGCTTAAGATTGAATTCCATTCCACTGCATTGCTCTCCTTTCGTTGCACAGTAAAAGTTACCTTTCCAGCCATAACTAGCCTGGACTTTCCTTTGATTACTCCAACTTTTCTTAATATGTTCTGAAAAATAATTGATGGATTCTATTTTCTTTGGTGTAAGGGTTAAAAGGACATAGTAAAGGGCTTACTTACGTGGTCGTTCTCCCTCTTCTAACACTCATACGAATTATAAAGACAGTCAGAAAGTAGGCCTGAAAATCTACATGCCAGAATACTTTGAGGATGATTTCAGCTGAGAGGAACCTGCTTGATTTTGCAGAATCACAGAGAGATTGGCAAATTGGAAAAGTCAGGTATGACCAACAAAGGACTTGAAGTGGGGGCTGAAAATAGAAGATCAATTGGAAGTCTGTATGTAATGTGATAAACTTCCTGCGTACTCCCATGCCAACTGCTCAACACCTGAGTATCTGTGCTCCAAGCAAAATTTCTAAAGATTCTTCTTAGGAAATTGCCCCCTCCCCCTAAAACTCCTACAAAACATTCACATTCTGAAACTTTCCACAATTTAGATTTTTCAAGGTAATATATAGAAAATTGACTCCAATTTTCTATAGACTTCAGAGTTCCTGGGGAGTAGAACTTGTAACTGTGTATTTAAAAAAAAACTCACTAGCTGATTCTAAATTGTAATTAGAGGCCATGAACTACTACCCTAATAAGAATCTTACTATGTGACAAAGCCTACCTATTTCAGAGATGGAAATTGGTTTTGAGAAGTTAAAAAGCAGAAATTTGGGGAAAACTTTCAGCATGAGGAGAGAAACAAAAATTAAATAAACATGAACAAAAGAAAACAACTGTTGGCAGCACCTGTAGAGATTCAAGAAGTTACTGCATTTAAACAAAAGAACATTGTATAAGAAAAAGATACTATCAGATAGTATCAGATAAAAATTAATAGAAAAGATTGAAAAAATTAACACATTTAATAAAAGAAATGAAAGATATAGAAAAGATCTTCTGGAAAGTACAATGAAATGGCAATTTGTGAAAGACAAGGGAGAAATATAGTTAAAACAAAGAACCAATAATAAAGCTCTAACATCTAATTAGGAGAAATTCCAGGAAAAAAATAGAATGCAAATAAACAATACAAAAAAGCTTCTTAATGCTGTAAAACACAAGCCTCCAGACTGAAAGGGTCCCAAGTCTCCAGACGAATGGGAGCAAGATTATCCTACACATCTATGGTACAAATATCGTAAACTATATGATAAAAGAAGGTACTCAAATTATCTAGAGATGAAAAACAAGCACGGAAATAATTATATACTAAAAAAAAAAAGACCTATAACGAAACGCAGAGCAGAATAGTATTAGACTTTTCACTGGAAATGTTTGATGGTAAGACAGCAGTATCAAAAGCCTGTGGGAAAATGATTTTCAACCCAGAAAAATATCAATGAGAAGAGCGAGCAGAATAAGTACATGCTGATGCATATAAGTAAAAAAGAAAATTTCTTTTCCAAGTATAATTTTTTTTAGGAAGTCACTTGATATTTCAGCAAAATGAAGTATAATGAGGACTCCGTGAGCTCTTTTTTTAAAAAAATGGACCAATCGAGAAAAGCAGTGAAAGGAAATCCCAGGATGAAATCAGTGGCATGAGTATGGAAGATAAAATCAGACTGCAACAGAAGGGTGAAGGGCTTCAGGAAGTTGCTTTTGAGGGCTGGTGAAGATTTTCAGGGTTTACACAGAGATATTTAAAAAATTTGTAAGTCAATAAACAGACTAATTATATAACAGTCTGTAAACTGTGATTGTATAGTGCTATAAGATAATGAAATGCACCCAGAATTCAGCTGGTGTTTCTTTGAGAGTTGTTTAGTCCTCCAATAGGGTGTACATAAAATGAGTGTAGGTTGCATTAAGTTTTAAAGTCTTTTCACTCAGATATTTATGTGTCTTAGGAGCCAAAGAAATGCCATATCCAAATAAGTAATCAGTTTGAGAGAGATTGTAGCTTTGTATGCAACAGTTGAAGAATTGGATAATATGTTTGATTTGGATACAGAGATGTGAGCAGCTTAACCGTTCCGTTGCTATAGATGTGGTTCAGTGCTTCATATTAGTGTTCCCAACCAGAATCTCTGGCATCCCGGCCCAAATCCGATCATTTTTTAAAGAGGCAATCTCCAAAGTTCCTTGAGACGATACAGTGGTTTGTTAAGAATTAGCAAGAATATTTTCTATGGATGTCTGTTGCTCACTCATGCCCAGGTAAAATGTTTGGTGCAAAGTAACCTCAACTAAGAAGTTGTTGCTTTAGAAGAGAAGTATTGTTTACCAACTGGAACATAAATGATTTAGTAGAGATCAGCTTAAAGTGGTCTAACCTGAAAAGATAATTGTTTTCTTTTGTGGGAAAGTATTGGAAAAGAGTCAAGACTCAGAACACTATTTTTTTTGCATTTAGGAATTTATGTAAATTTTGAATTCTGTTCATTGTAGTGATATACTTGTGACATTAACTTGTAATTTATAATTGAGTAATTAAAATGGACTGATGATTCTAAAACTTACAAGTTTAGGATATTTAGGAAGAGTCAAGGTTCACCACATTTATGATTTTCTTAGAATTTTTTTTTAAATTTTTTATTTTTACCAAGAACATGTATTGGTACATTGTATACATAATGATCATAATAAACATGGTTATTTTGTACCTGTACATGATACATCTTGGTTTTCCCCCCTCTTCCCCCCTTCCCCTCCCCTCCCTTCCATTCACTCACCCCTCCCTATTTGCAACAAGTGTAGCTACACTTTACCATTTTTTCCCCTTTCATCTTACTTTTCTTTTAACCTTCTTCTTTATCCCCCTTTTCCCTATCTAGTTCTCTCTTT
>PVJO010018809.1:0-35631 GCA_004026905.1 Hystrix cristata
GTCCAAAGAGCCCCGGAGAATAGAGCGGGCTGCGTGCAGGCCATAATGGGAATTCCCCGGACTGGGTACACTGTGTTCAGTGAAGCAGATAAAGCAAAGTTAAAGGAGCATTTAGGGCTTCAGAATGCCAGCCTTAATAAGTATCTTTTTGTGGAAGGATTTAGGAGGAGGGGAGGGTTACCCTCAGTGCAGGCATTATTTCCTTGTAGACAAAGGGAAAATGTGCATACAGTTGGATGGAAAAAGCCAAAACTCTCGGGCCTCCCCCGCGCCTTGCCCCAAGGAGAAGTGGCTGAACACACCCCCAAACGCCAAAGCATGAATCTTCACAGCTTAATAGTCCCGAAGCCATTGTTAGGTTTCTCTTGGGAAACATGGTGCATTCATCTGCAACTGTCCAAGTTCAAGCGCTTGGCTGTGAGAACTCCGAGCTGCCCAGCCATCAAAAGCTGCACCTTCATCAACGGGCGGAACCGAGAAACGCCACGTCCCCAGGAAGAGCCCAGCGGCCCTTTCTTCTCCACCAGCTCGCATCCAGGCACCCGAGGAAGGCGTGCAAAAGGCAGTACCAGGGAGCATCTGCAACCGGGTGACGCTTCTAAAAGGACCTCTGCTTGCCTCCTGCAGGGTACGCCCTCGTCCCAGGCTCTGTGTGTAAACAGAGCTCCTTCTGTGGAGGCTGCTGCAGAAACGGTCACGTGCAAGGCGCTAAAATGCGTGCGTTGAAAATGTTGCAGAGTCCCACTTCGCTAACCACCAGCAGAGTGCTCCTATTGAACTCAGCCTTTCCCCTCTTCCTGTCTCACACGAGACCATACATAGCCACATGAACTGTGCAGCCAGCGTCCAGAAAGTTACTCTGCCAGCCCCACTCTGTCCAGTGAGTGGCACCTCCATTGTGGTTAAAGAAGTTGAAACCCAGTTCATCAATATTTATCTCTCTGTGCTTAAAACGTTCAACTTGGACTCCCGTAACCTCAGGCAAATTGAGACGCTCCTTCATAGAAATGAATGTAAACATTTACTACTATTGACAACGGAGAGAAAGAGAGAGAGAGAAAGAGGGAGAAAAAGAAAAAGAAAGAAAGAGAGAAAGAAAGAAAGAAAGAAAGAAAGAAAGCAAGCAAGCAAGAGGCCTTTACAAAGTGCACATTGAAGTCATTTTTCCCCCACACACAAATGGAAAATGAACTTGCTCACATTGGTAGCTGCGCTCTGAAAAGCCCTGGCTGAGAGACATTCTTTCTTCATCGTGCACTTTTAAAGACTATTCTTTGACCTCTGCTATTTACAACTTGGGCTCTGGGCAGGCAGGGCCAAACCCCTTCAGCTCAGCAGCTCTCAGAAACAAAAGCTCTTCACCTTTGTTCAACTTACGTCATTTCGCATCCAGCACGCCCACATTGCGCTCGCGGCTTCCAGGATTGCACTTCGCTGTCTTGCCCAGCGGCCACCATTACTCCATTTACAAGATGTGACCACTGCGTTTTTCTACCAGGTCATTAGTCCACGAACCATCACTTCCCAGCTGAGAGGCCTCTGGTACGAAGAGAGATGTCTCATCACTTCATCTCATTTATCCACGAAATACTGAATAGAAGAGTGTTATGTATGAGCACAAGAGTTCAAGAAATGGAACATCTCACCCAGCAGGTCCAGGCCACAATATGGCACCATTCTACTTATTTATTATCTCATAGGCGTGTATATTTATTTATCCATAGCTTTTCTCACTCTCAAAAGAATTCGAAACCATTTACCAGGCTCCGTATGATACAGCCAGCAGGTAAGTGAGAAAAATGAGATAAAGGGAAATGAAAACTGGGAGAAAATAAGTAAGTAAAAGGAGTCAGAGATAAGACAAGTTCCCCAAACACACAGGATTCACTGGTTAAAGATGGACTGTCTCATTTATCTCTCAGTTTTTCAAACAGCCAGCTCTAACAAGAAAGCACTATCCATTACACAATCTACAGAATCTGTAGGCTGGAAAAAAACATCAGCCAGTTTCTCAGGGAGGCACAAGGAATACTGATAATGTGACAGAAGTTAAGTTTCCACTTAAAAATGGCATGGGACAAGTCCCTCAGATGACCCCAAGGACCAGGTCTGTGAGGAGACTCTGGGAAAATTGTACACATCATGTTGCAGTCACATAAATTGGGAGAAAGCTGTTTCTAAAGGGTGGTAACATGAAAGGTTCTACCAAGGTGCAGTGACAGCCACAGTTTAGTCTGTCATCAAGGCACACAGCATAGACCTTCTGAAACGACCCATCCATCAGTCAGGGATAAATATTGTTTCTCCACAGCAGCTTTGGGACCACAAGGACACAAGGACTTGGACATTCTACTTGCAAGTCCCAGCCATGTGAGGGCTCTTTTCCCACTACATCTTCACGCTGTTGTGACTTGGTTGCCATTTCTTAGCTAGCAAAGTTTTGTTAGCTTTGACACTCACTGTAACACGAAACGTTCTACCAAGGACATCTGTCTGAAGGCAAAGGCAACTTTCTGTGTGCACAGACACACACCAAAGAAGGCACAGGTAGTATGTGACCAAAGTCACCCTTACAAAAAATTATTTTCTCTTCCAACACAGAAGAAAGCAAAAGGTGCAACCCAAATGGTATATCCCATATAGCACAGGTAGACCGTGATTGTACACCAACAAATGAGTAGAGAATAAATGTCCAGTTTACCCATTACACACACACACACACACACGCACGCACACATGCACACCCCTCAGATTACCCACAGAACATCATACTTTGAGCAATGAACCCTGAAGGAAGCTATTTGAGGTGATCTAGCTGCCGAATCAGTATAAAATATACCAAAGTAGTTGAATGTCATTACGAGCCGAGTCAGGCTCTGCCTCATTCAATAGATAAAAGGTAAGAAACCTGGGGAAAGGCAAATTATTTTAGTTTCAGATCATTCGTCCATATCCAGGCAAATGAAATAGGAAGAGAGGGATCATGTTCCTCCAGCTAATAAAAGCAGAATTAAAATTAAAGCTTAGATTTATTTTTCTGTAAAGACTATACTTTAATTTCTATGGAGAAATAAAAAGTTTCCAAGGGAGATTATGCATAAACACAAACTAGGCTTCTCAAGACAAACTCTAGTATGCGACTGGGGCAAGCTGCTCGATTTAAATGTCATTCCTGGGGCTCCACATGGGATGGAGTTAATATCATAAATGCGGAAAAGTGAAAGCTGACCCACTTAAATTAAATGAGAGTTTTCATCCCAGTAGAGACTATTTTGACCGTGATGGCAAAAGAAGGGGAACACAGTAAGACCTCATATTCAAAGCCCACAACTTTTTGACCTACCCAGCTATTGAAATCGAATGCTGTCTCTTTTCTCGAACATAACAGTACCCAAAACTTCAATCAGGATTGGTGTTTGATTTTTTTTTTTTTTTGCCATTGGCCCTATCAAATCCCAGCATCTTCCAACAATTGTATTCGTCTCATCCACGCTCAGCAAGCCTTCTGATAAATACATTACAACTACTAAACATCTGTCTCACTGTAATCACCATGTAATCCAACTTGACTCAGACAGTTTTCATATGTCCCAAGCAGATTTCCTTTCTACAGCCAGCTTTAAGGAACCCTTGTCCAACTGTGAATCAAGTAAGAGATTTCACTGGCATCTTCTTTCATCACATGGGAGGAGATATGAATAGTAAAAGATTAGGACAGAATGAGGGTAGAGACTTACACGGGGCTGCTTTTTCCCCTCCATAACTCTCTCCTTTGAAGTTTACAGCAGGTGGAAGAGTCTTTCACACCCGTGAAATTGACACAGAAAATCAGAAACACATTCAGCTATTAACTTGTCACACATTCGATTTAAATCTAAATAAGAACCCGTTCTTTGCCTTAAATATTGTGTGCTACTTGCCTAGCAGGAGTCTTTCTTTGCATGTTCTTTTAGCAGACAGACTAGTTTTGAGGCTAAAATTACCTGGAATGTTCCAGTTCCTGTAGGCTAAGGATCACCCACCCACATGTGCATTAGTATGTTTGATAAAAGTTCTCAGCATGAATGCAGATAACACTTGGTGTAAAAAGGACAGTAGTCAGGAGAAGCAAATCTATCTTCAGGCTGTCTCTCCTGCTAGGGGCTCCAATTAGAATTGTGAGCTGGCTTCCCAGGGGGCTGACAGATAGACGGGCACTGCCGACCTCTGATTGTGGGAATCATTAACTCCTCTGTGGCCCCGCTTTATCACTAGAAGGCACTCTGCAGGAAGCCTTCCGCAGTTACTCTCAAATCTCAAGACTATTTCTTTGCCATTTAGGAAATGGTAGTTTGAAATTATTTATGTAGCTATCCTACCTGGAAGTTCACTGGGGAAAGGGTCTGTTTCACATTCTCTCACATTTTTCTTCTCTTTCTTCTGCTCTTTCTATTTCTGCCTTCACACCAGAAATGATATCCATCTTAATGTCACTTGTGGAGTGACATTGGTTGTAACATTTGTAGGTAATGCCACACATCCAGCTCTAATTTAGGCTTTCTGGTCATTTGAACTTCAACTGTTTAAGACACACTTCACCTTTTGATAAGCACAAAAGACCAAGATTAACATAAAAGTCATTGGGCTAGTTAATATCACGTCTTTTTTGTTTGATCATGGTGATGTTAGACAAATTTACAGTTAACAGTTCTCACTAATCATGCTAATATAATGTTGAATTGATAGCTGTTTCTGGAACAACTAGTTGAAAGATCACATTCCCCCAAAATTTCTTTTTGTATGCATTCCGTAAAAATTTTTAAGTTCACCCCAGCTTATGGAAATAATTGAATATTTCTCTCTTCTGATAGTATCCAATCATATTTATTCTCTCCTAAGAAATAAAAACGTGACCTTGACTTTTCAAAATAATAACATAGGAATCCAACATGAAAGAGAACTCATTGTATTTTGCTTGAGAAGTTTTCTACAGGTAGCCAGCTCTTTGAATGACTTGAACTGGCACGTCTCATGACCGCCATTGCCCAAGGTGGCTTTCACTGTAAAATATCTGAAATAACAGTGAAACAGCACACAAAAAAAAGACCGATATGTTGGACAAGAGATTGTACATTGAATTTCCAAATGTATCATTTATAAAATCAAGGGAGGGCCTGGAGGTGCAGCTCGGTAGTAGACTGGTTGCATTCCACTTCCAGAACCACAAAAATATTAAAAAGTTTAAAAAAAGAAAAAAAACCAAAGCCAGGGCATACTATATGAATAAGTATTACAACAGGTATGAAATGGATTAAGCATATAAAGGTTTGATCCACAGTTTATCAGAATGGCAAACAAAAGATACTCAACTCGAGTTATCGGGCCAGTGGACATATAGTGTGTGTTTCTGTGTATGCCTCATTTTCTTTTTTCTTCTAATTCATGTTTTCCTTGGGCTTTATGTATTTACGGTCATTACCACATAGCCATGGAAAGCATCTAATACAAAACAAAACCTTCCACAGTCAAATTCAATTATATTACAGAGGTTTGACCCTCCTGCGATACATTTCACAGATGTCAAACGAATCCATCCAGATGTTCGTGCAAGCAAAACCAATCTTCCTCACCTCTAAATTTGGCTCTGGGGAAACCTGAAGAAGGAATAAGAGTTTGCAGTGGTAACCCTTATAAGAACCGAACTCCCACTGAGATCAAAGCAGCACACCAAAGCACCAAGATTAGGCCCTGAATTCTCGCATTTCAGCACACAGACTCAAAACCAAATGGTAACACAAGCCAAGTGAGTAGGGCGCCAGGCCCAGGGCAGAGAAGGAAGAACAGTCCCGCCCTTGTGGAACAGTGGAGTGTCACAAGGGTACTGCTGTCACAGAGGAGGCTGACAGGAAACTGCGAGCCTAATGTTAAAGTTAGGAGGTGAAAACATGATTCTCATGTTTGTGGAACAGTAACATGTATCAAAGACTTGATTAAACTCATGAAAAGTGAAGGTAATAAATGTAATGTGTTGTATTTGGTTCAAAGGAGAAATTCAGTAGGAGCTAGAAGGACGAATGGACGGATAGATGGACAGATGGTTGTCCAGAAGGGTGGGTGAATGGGCAGATGATTGGATAGATAGACAGACAGACAGACAGACAGATAGATAGATAATAGATGAGTGGGTAGATAAGTGACAGATAGATGAGAAAATAAAAGATAAAGATGGCAAGTAATGAAAAGAGTTAGAAATATTGACAGGTGATAGATACAGTTCGATAATAAATAGACGATGGAGATGATGGATGATAGAAAGATAAGAGAGAGAGACACATTAAGAGATGACAGATAGATGAATGAAGTGCTAGGCTAGATTATGAATAGCTGCAGATGGTCTATTCATGGAGGAAGTATCAATTGCAATTCCACTAGAAAAACTGAAGGAGAAATCCAATAGACAGACTTCTAATAGATACACAGATACAAACAGAGATAGAAACATAGAGATATAGATAGATAGATAGATAGATAGATAGATAGATAGATAGATAGATGAGATGTTACATAGATAGACAGACAGATACATGTATAGACAAAATAGAAAGATGGATAGATAAAATAGAGCAAAGCCATCCTCTAGGAACCTCGTGGTTTTAATTAGTAGGGAAGAGGAAAAGCTAGATTTGAAGCCCAAGAGCAATCTATCTCTCCTATGGCAGAAGGCATAGGATGAGGATTTCAATCTCCATGTTTAGCGAGCCCTAAATGGTGACTGACAAACACCATGTGCCGAGCAAACTTTACACTGACTTTCCTTCACATGATAGGACCATGATCTTGGTTTCTTGCATGACCCGGAGATGTGCAGGCTAGGCTATCTCAGACCTGGCACCACTGCCACTGGAAGCCAGGTGGGATTTGCTCCTGTGTATCACGGGTTGTTTATCAGCATCTCTGGCATCTACTCACTAAACACCAAGAGCTTCCCATTCTCACTTACGACAACCAAAAACGTCTCCAGCCACTGGTAAATGTCTCTTCAGGAGGCAAAGTGCCTGTCTCAACCTGTACAGGACACTATGTCTCTCTGCTCTAGTTTCAGTGGTTCCATGAGGCAGAGATAAAAACCCTGGAGACTGAGGTGCTGACTCCACTATGAACAGCCTAGCACAGGCAAAGAAGCAGATTTTCCCAATGTATAACAAGTAGCCACGGTAAGTGGCAGAGACAGAAAGTGGATTATACTTTGTTGGTCTATCTTCTCAACATTGCCAGCCATTACAGAAATGCAGATTAAAACAACACCCAGAGTCCATTTTACCCCGGAACGAACTGCCATCGTCAAGAAATCAAATAATAACAAATACTGGTGAGGATGTGAGGGAAAAAGAGTCCTTTCTACGTTGTTGGTGGGAATGTAAAGCTGTACAACCACTATTGAAATCAGTAGGGAGAGTCCTCAAAAACTAAAACTAGAAATTTCATTGATCCAGCTCTCTCCCTTCTAGGTATCTTTTCAAAAGAGTAAAGTCATCGTATTACAGTGATCCGTGCACACTCATGTTTATAGCAGCACAATTCATAATAGCGAACTCTTAGAAGCAGCCTACATGCCCACGAACAGATGAACAGGTAAAGAAAATGCGGTGTTTACACACCACGAAATACTACTCCGCCACAATGTAAGATAAACTTGAGTGTTTTGCAGGAAAATGAATGCAACCTGAAACTATAATGGTAGGCGAGAAAAATCAGATACACAAGCTTACATATCACATAGTTTCTGTCGTATAAGTAGCCCTAATTATAAACAAAGAGCAAAATAGAGATAATAGGAAGTAGGGAGGAAGATCTTTCTTAAATAGGAAGGGGATCAAGAGATGGAGGGAGGGGAAGGAAAGGGGATAAAAAAGAAATTAAGACGTGTTATGTACATGCATGAACTTCACACAAGAAAAGCAAACATGATGTACTACAAACACCTATTAATAAAAAGTCTGTTTAAAAAAGAAAATGGTATTTAAAGTTGCGTATCCACATGCAAACTACTATGGGGGACAGTGATCCAAACGTCAAGATGTCCCAACTGACCTGCTCAGTGATTCCAGGACCACCATCAAATATGTTCATGCTTCAATTTCCCTATCCATGAGATAGAATTACCATCACTCATCATGAACTTCATTGATCTAAGAAATAAGAGGCAAAACCTATACAGAGCTTCGTGAACCCCTAAAGATGCACATGCTGTCATTTTCTACGCATATATTCAGTTGAGACAGTTTTCAAAGGAGCTGAGACTTCATTAATATGTAAGATGCATGCCCAAAGGTCCCCAAGGATCCCCAATAAAACACAACTCATAAATTTATGTTAACTTTATAACATATTCCAAAACTTCGGATGGAGTGAGCCGTGACCTATCAATCAATTCTTGCTTTCAGGCAAAGCAGAATTGATTTCTTTCCTGATGAAATTCAAAGACTCAGCTCACCCATGATCATTCCATTGCAAAATGTCCTTTAACAGTCTACGATCCTGCGGATGCAATTTTCTTTCATCGCAATGTTTAAAAGTAACGCTAGTGAACCTCTTTTCACATTACATTCAAGTGTGTAAAAATTAATTTCTTGATGTGCTGAGAAGAAAATTGGTCTAAAGAAGAAGTAAAACTAATATAACAAACTGTCATTCATAGAATAGCCAACTATACAAACAGAAATGAAACAATACAGTGCTCATGAAACTTGGTCAGCCTCACGGCAAAGTGTGTGTACTGTGTGCGTACAATACATATAAACAGTTGAATATATATAATATACATTCAAAGTCTATATATTTCAGAACTTCATCTGACATAAATAAGTTACCCACAATTCCAGTTGAAGAACAATCAATTATATTAGCTATTAGAAAATTTCTTCTCAAAACAAATGTTTGGCCTTTTACATAAAAGAATAAACAGAGCAGAAATCAGGAATTTCATGTCTGCTTAAGACCCACAGAGTCATGGGACAGAAATGTGGCTCAGTGGCAGAGCATCCATCTAGCACGTATGACACCCTGGGTTCAATTCCCGGCACTGCCAAAGAGCACACTAAGTTTATCTTCACCAAAATCATTTCACATTCAATCGGTCACTTACAAATACTGTTCAGTTTTTAAGTAACGTTTCTGCTTGATAAATGGCACAAGGGATGCGTAATTGTCAGAATGCATCATTATAAGCAAGTTTTTTGGTTTAGGAATCGTATTCTGTGAACATTTACTTTGAGATGCTATGTCTAAAAGGTGTCTAAAAATAATGTTCATCGATATATTATTTCAGTAGTATTATGTATTCCTCAGATCGAGTTTTGGTTGTAAAATAATGCTCAATTTTAGACCTAATAGTAATACTTGTGAAACAGGTCTTGTGAATACTGTTATGATTCCCAAGTTGCTCTAATTATGTTTAGCAAGGTTTCTGAAGTTTAATCATATATATAACGTATTTCAAACAGGCTAAAGTACCATCACATGATCATATGTGTATGTGTTCAAAATTGTGATGTTTGGGCTGGGGATTTAGCTCAGTGGTTAAAGCGCTTGCCCAGCAAGCACAAGGCCCTAAATTCAATCCCGGCAACCCCCCACACACACACAAAACAATTGTGATGTTTTGGGACTGTGTAAAAAATTTACTTTAGCAAGCACATGAGTGAGTATAATGACAAAGTTCAGTGTCTGTGAAGTGTAAAGCAAGGAACACTCGAAAACATAAAAGAAACTGCTTAAAGAATGAAGTTATTTAATCAGTAATCCCTATAAACCGAGCACACAACATACAATAAAATGTAAGTATGAGAACAATCCATTAAATATTCTGGCCTAATTGGAAGGCATTTCTCTTTTTAAAAAATTATTTAAAAATACAGACTAAAGAGGAAATAAGGGAGTACACAGAACTGAGGATAGATACCAGTATTTTCCCCACAGTGATGGTTGAACTGCGAGTGATGAAATATCATACATCTACACACATGCATTATTCCAATGTATATTGTGTTCTCTTCATACTGTTCTACAATTATATAAAGTATAATCACTAGTACAAACCCAGTTTCTACTACTGGTTACTTCCTGTAAACCTGTATTCCCAAATTAAAAGTTTTTAACCATTTTAACACAGTTATAGGTGACATACCTTAGAACATTGCTTGTGATTCTGGCACCAAACCAGGGAACCATTGTTCTGTAAAAAGAAAATGATACATCAGTCTATTAAATAATTCTCTAGTTGAAAACCACACAGATGCATGTGTGTAATTTTTTAAATATTTGTATAACAAAAGACCGATCTTGCCATGCCGAAGTGTTTCTCTCTTCCGAAGACAGAAAATGTGTTTTTAATGTAGGAAAGTCAGTGGTCTACTTTGCCATTGACATCCTGATAGAAACAAAGATGTAAAATAATAAAGATTTCAAGCTGTAAAACACAAAAAATGTCTGTGCTAACTTTCACGGTGTGCTAAGCAACGAAAGAGCGACCCTCAGGAAAATGAACTCTAGACATTTCTTCCACAGTAAGCAGATTTGGTAAATTTAGAAGTCGAGCACCTTGGTTGCTTTTGATCTCAAACAATTTGCAACAGTAAGAGTCTGATCTTGAATATCAGACCCCAAGCAAGAGGCCTTCTCCTCTTTTACTGGATGTGTGTTAACAGACCTATGCCTCAGTTTCCTAACGTGTAAACTTGTATAATAGTAATATGTCACACATCAGGTCATTGAGATAACTATAAGAAATTAGTCGTATTACATTTCACCATGGGGACTCTTTCTGAGAGTCATTAATAGATGATTTTTACATCGTATGAGTAGCATGGAATGTACTATATCTATGCACGAAGACCATTTAGCACGGCTTAGCCTTCACTCAAACACTAGAACAATGTTCTACTAACCTGAACATTAGAATCTACTTCGTAACGAAGCCGTCAACACCCAAGATTTCAGACATGGTGCTTCCTTTGGTTGTAATATTTGAAAGCAGACTGCGCTAGGCTGAGGTGCTTGGGAAAGCTAGTAGAAAGCATCACCCAACATGTAAGAGGCCACGGCCCTCAGATTTCTGAAGTTCCAAGGTCAGAGACAAGAAAAAACTGCTCATTTTCTATATTTGAATCTCTAAATTTTTAATCAGAAAAATATCCATATGCATAGAGTAGTAGTACACACGTTCCCAGTTACGAGGGAAAAAAAGTTGAGCCCATACCACAGCTTTCAAAAATATTTTCATAAGCAGATTGATTGAGATCTAATTCATACACCATAAAATCCACTCATTTAAACCATGTAACTCAAGAACTTTAGTATATTCACAAAGCTGTAAAACCATTATCACTATCTAATACTGGAACATTTTCATTAGCCCAGAAAGAAACCTGTATCATCTGAAGTCACTCTCTATTTCTCTCCTACCCCACATCATTGGAGCCCACCAACCTGTCTCTACCGATTCACCTGTTCTAGACAGCTCACATAAATGGAATCATGCAACATGTAGTCTTTTGTTTCTGGTTTCTTTTGATGAAAAAATGCTTTTCGTTGTATTAGATGGCACATCAGTTTGCCTCCTCCATAGTCAGTGGATACTGGCACTTCGTTCTTTTATATTGTCAGATTCCTTTTTACGGAAACACCATATTTTGCTCATTCTCTTTCAATAAATACCTTAATATATTCTTTGCCCAATAACATAATTTTAGTGACAGGAGTCCTGATATTTCTAAATAGATCGCAGCTGTACAGGATTAGAAATCTTTTTCTTAAGTATGAAGATTGTTGGGATAAAAGATCTGAGTGCTATGTTAACAATTTAGCTATTCAGCCTCTCTCTCTCTCGCTCGCTCTCTCTTTCAGCTTCAACCTCCCAATAATTTACATACACACCTAGAATTTTAGCAAAATTAGATTCATCTTACCTATTTCCCTACTGAGTTCCACACATCCTCACGTGGTCCCTTTATCTGTCTATGTCTCTGTCTGTCTGTCTGTCTGTCTCTTGATCTATTCATGGGTCAGACAAATGTAGACTGTAGACTGAATCTGGGAAAATATATGAACTATGCATGATTCTTGGAAGGGTTTCGATCCCAGAAATAATTTGATTGAGAAGAGGCCAAGATGGACACATGGTGGGCATGGCCTAATTAATACAAAACGTGTGAGCGGGGAAAGGCCAGGCAGAGAGCACGCTGCGCGCTTTGATACTTCAGGAAGGAAGCTACTGGGTTAGTAATGAGCACAAAGTTCACAAGGCGGACTGAGAGACGGTCATAAAGGAGGCAACGAGCACAAAAGGCAGCCTGGAAGTTAACAAGTGGAATATGCAGAAGCCGAGAGCAAGAACGGGGAGGGCTGCACAATGCCCACACTCAACACAAGGGTCTATGAGGCTTGCTTTTCTGCAACATTTGGTATTTTTGTTATGCTTTTTCCCACTGCAGAACACAAAATTTTAAACACAGAAAAGTAGAAAAACATACCAAATCTGGCCATTTAGTTAGAGTCACTGTTCACGTCTTGGTGTTCTTCATGTATTGGTTGATTCGTGTAGTAAAAATAGAACTTGAGGCCCACAGTGCAGTGGCAGGCTTTGGGGGTACCAAGGTGAGCTCACCAAACACACTGTGTGTCTCCCCAGCTTCCCCCGAGTGCAGCTAGCTCCTGCCGGGACTCCCGAGGGCCTCATCCACGGCAGCGGATCCCGGCCCCAACATGAGCGCGCCATGCCCACTCCTCAGCGGTGGAAAGCAGAGAAGCACCTCCCAGAGGCTCGGGGCTGGAGTGGGTGGGCCAGCGCTTGGAGACTGGGTCAGGCTGGTCCCTGAAGACCTCTTCCATCAGCCATGGTCTGCAGACCTTCAGCTCTGGGAGTCAGGTCAGTGGGTCCTGCCCTATGGGCTAAAGCCCTCAGCGATCCTTATTGTATTTCCTTCCCTTCCAAATCTTCCTTTCCTGGGACGATAGAAGGATCTTACATCTAGAAGAATCTCTGTCTATATGAGGGCTCTCAACTACATCTGCACTTGTTCCACTGTCGCGGAGCCCTTTCTCACACCCTCTGCTGCCCTACCATAGATATTCTTTTGTCCAAGTCTTGAATTCCATTCACAATTTGAGTGTCACAGAGAGGGGGCTGCCTGTTGTCATTATGATCTTTGCTGTCTGTGCCACACAAGCAAAAGAGCAGCTCTTGGTTCTCCTAAAGATGGCATCCATCTGAGGCCACACAAGCATGGCTGCGGCTAGTTGGTGTGTAGACCTGGGCACAGCTCACAGGTGGAGAGTGTGTTTAGCATGTGGGAAGCCCTGGGCTGGAGCCTCAGCATGCATGCAGGTACACACACACACACACACACACACACACACACACACATACACTTGTCCTCAAATTATTTGTCGACAAAATATTATTAATGTGGTAATGGGCCTTTGACATTTATTTGTTTATTAATCTACTAACATTTTATTTATTTTCTTATGTATTTAGGGATAGACTCTTACTATGTTATCCAAGCTGGTCTCAAACTGCTGGACTCAAGCGAGCCTCTTGCCTCAGTCACCAGAGAAGTTGGAATTACAGCCTCTGTACCTGGCTCTGCTTTCACTATTATTATTGTTACTATTATTCCATTGAACACATTTATATGACAGATACCTGCCTTGGTATTTTGCATATTCACCCTGCATAACAGTGTCAGATAACCACGCAAGCTTCATCTGCCTATTTTACGGTCCAGAAGCTTAGAGAGAAGGAAACCCGGTAGAATATCCAGAACCCTGAAGCCAGTGACTAAACTCAGCAGTGAACGATACAATAAGCAGGGCCACAGCTGAAGAGAGGGGTGAGGTTTCAAGGACTCCGCAAGGACCTCTGGATGCATAATGTTGGAAGGGGGGGAAGCACAGATCCAGAGGGTTCAGAGACACAGACCATCATGAGGACAAAGGACAAACAAACTCCTGGGCCCTCAACTTGTTTCCCGTTAAAAGCGTGCTTTGCATTTCCTTCTGAAGCCCTCGGGGGCTTAAAAGTTACTTTTGCTAAACAATAGTAACTCTTCACTTGGGCCTACAGATGCTCAGTGGTCAGCTAAAAACAGAGGAAAATTTCATTTTATATGTATCTTTTTATTGCCTTAAAATTTGGGGTCAGAAAAAAAAAAAGTCTGGGGCTGGGGATTTAGCTCAAGTGGTAGAGTGCTTGCCTAGTAAGCACAAGGCTCCGAGTTCAATGCCCAGCACCAAAAAAAAAAAAAAAAAAAAAAAATGGGAGTCAGATGCCTGCTCAGCTCTGCATATAAGCATGGTAATCATTTAGGAAGTGTCTATCTAAAGGCAGGTAATGCAAGGTTGATTAGCCCTGAATTTATACAGCCTAGCTCATCCCCCTTCAAGATTGAGAACATCGAGAGAAGAGATTTACAGAGACATGCAATTAATGCAACTAACAACGGACATCCTCAGGTCTTGAGTCCTTGGTCTAAACCTTGGAGCCCACAGAGCCTCCACAAGACTAGGACTGTCCCAAGCAGAGACAATCATCTCAGGGAGACCAGATTGTCCCTACAAGCAATACGGACTGCTCCAGAGCCATCGTGCAAAAGCAGGACTGAGAAAACGACAGGGGAAACCCTGCTCCATGAGACACAAAGGACCTTCCCTGGGCAAGATGAGGTCCCGTCTCCACTTTAGTGGCCCTGCCTCAGACCTTGCCACTAACTGAAGTCTGTGTTCGGATTGACGAGACAGAGAGGAGAATAGAACAGGTAAGAGGTAGAAAGTAGGTTACAGCAGATTTTGACTTCCTATCTCTGCAAATATTTTTTTATTCGGTAAATGTCAGAGGGTTAATTTAAAGAAAAGCAAGATGGGAGCAATGAGAATTCCTGTACATGGTACACCTTAATCGGCTTCTTCTGTTCCCTCCGACTGCAGAAAGAATGGCAAAATTTCAGCAAGAACATCCAAAAAGAAGCCACCAAAAATTGCTTTTACCTCCTCATCTTCACTTTGCAAATGCAAACCCTCTGCCCTGCCCTAGGTGGCTTTCTTCCTCTCTGGAAAGCCCGTGTGTCACATCCTACTGTCTCATACACACACGTCAACAACACTAACATCAACATCAGACTATAGCCACAGAGTCTGGCTGCTGCCTTGCTTGCCTTGTATTGAGAATTCATAGCAATGCATTACCTCAATCAAGGCATTTCAATTTAAGCAAAATTTTCCACTCAGGATAAAATGGAAAGCTCTGTCTTTCCAAAGAAATATTTGGGGCAACTGCAAGCCAGCATGAAAGATTATTATGATTAACATTTTTTGTTACTATTAAAGGCATTGTGTCACGGATTGCTTAGGAAGATTAAGAAAGATAATCTGTGCGCAGTATTCAACAAAAGGGTTGACAAGAGAGTTAGATTTCAGGAAAAAAAAAAGAGTCCATTGTCATTACCACCACGGTTTTGTTATTTTCCATTATTAGTGCTTTTAGGAGTAGAGGAACGATCCTAAACTTGAAATCTCCCAGCTCTAATGGATAGCAATCAACCTTGACTCACAGATCCAATCTTGTTAGTGAGATTCAGAAATATATTTACCTATTTGCAGTGGTGGGGATGGAAGGCAGGGCCTGGCCCAGGCTGGGTCAGCCCTCTACCACTGTGCCAACCCTTCAGGTAGTATATTTATGGGGTGTCCATCACATTTTTCTCCCTGGGTGCTAGCATATTTGTCAATGTGATGAATGAATAATATAGCTTTTTGCTTTCATTTCCTGTGATCAGTCATCCATACAGTATATACTTTACCATTTCTATACTGGAGTGATTATTTTCTTGTCAATGCTAGCATCTACTAGTACCAATTAGTTTTTTTGGTTTGGTTCGGTTTTTGTTTCTGGGGTGCTGGAGATGGAACTCAGGGCCTTGCGCTTGCTAGGCAAGCGCTCTAACCACTGAGCTCCATCCCCAGCCCCAGTTTCCTGTTTTATTTAATAATGGACCCCATACCAAGATTCTGCAGGTGTTCTCCACTTTTGGAGTCATCCATCAGCATTTACAAGAGTGCTTGTTTCTACAAAGGACATCTAACATCCATGCTTAATTAAGATCCATGCTTCATTAACAACATCGGGGACGCTGGTAAAGCCCCCTCCACCAGGCCACTTTGCTCTAGCCAGGAGTGCATACTGGTGGCAGCGTCACCACCTACGTATGTGGTTACCTGTAACGTTCTTTGAACAGAAGAGTAATGCAAAATTCCAGGAATCCAGCACCTTTCAACACCCCACCTCAGGGGAAGTTCGTCCTCAGTTTATAATAGCCTCCACCAGCTAAGCCACTTGACAACAAAAATAACAGTATTTGCAATACAGCCTCATTCTGGCGTATGGCCAGCCAAGATAAAGCAGCCAAGTAACGCAGGCTAGAAAGAGGTTTGTCTCTGGAGTTATTAGTGCAACCTCTAGGTAGGATCAGAAAGTGGGGACTTTCATAATTATCTAAAGATTACATCCCGTATTTTATTGCTTTAACCAGATCAAACATGAATGCACATCAAGCCCACTTTCAAAGAGTTTATATGAGCTCAATCAAATGCATCCAGTCATAAAT
This sequence comes from Hystrix cristata, assembly GCA_004026905.1. Lineage (NCBI taxonomy): Eukaryota > Metazoa > Chordata > Mammalia > Rodentia > Hystricidae > Hystrix > Hystrix cristata. Next base: position 16,641 of record PVJO010018809.1, read on the forward strand.
TCAATGACATTTTCAAAGTCTCTCCATTCCTAGCCTTTTGATTTTTCTTTAAAGAAAAATAATTCTTCAAAAGCTTCAAGAAAAGAAAAAATGCTTCATTCACTGAAAGACAACCCGTGCAGGAAGGATAAAGATAAATGAAAACTAGTTCTCTAGATCATGACACTTGAAAAGAGAATTATAAAAGTTCTTATGTGTTTGCTTTACTATAACCAGGTGTTGGTAGGGAATAGCCAGTATCAGTCTGTACTTGCAGAAACACAGCATTAAATTACTATCTGACCACAAGGCAGAACATTAGAAACAAACATCCCAGAAAAATCACACAGCAGACCTTCTCTTGACCACTCATGTCAACAGAACAACAAATAACTAGGTGTGATTCTCAACTGATAGTTTTTACCATGTTAAAAGTATATGGTGTGATCGAAAAATATGGGGAATGTTTAAGCCCGTTTTTAAAAATCTAATTATTACAGTTGAAGATACTTTGCCATTAACCTCCCGCAAATACTTCCCCTTGCTTTTAACAAACTTACTGCCTCATTCTCGCCTCTTTCTGAAGCAGTTCTCCAGTTGTGATGTTTTTACAAGTCTGCCTTTTCTGTTGGATGGCGCTCCGCAGCAGCACTCACTATATTTTTATCACACCTCACAAAGACACTAACAAAAGAGAACTTCAGGGCTGGGGATTTAGCTCAGTGATTAGAGTGCTTGCAGCTTGTAAGCACAAGGGCCTGAGTTCGATCCCCGGCACCACCAAAAAAAAAAAAAAAAGAGAGAGAGAGAACTTCAGCACTGCTTCAGAAAGTGGCAAGAAGATGGGATGAACGTGTTTAAAGTGAGGGGTAGCGTTTTGAGGGCGGTTCATGACAACACGTCCTTTACTGGGAAACAAATTTAGATTCAAACATTTACTATATCTTAAGATTGCCTCTTGTGTCTTTTTAAGGAAAATAAATCAAATTTAAAAATCCATTTTAATCCAAATTTTGGAACCATGATACAAATGATGTAATTCTTATAAATTTTATTTATTTATTCTTTGCGAGAGCCAGTCCGGGAGGCTGCGCAACCAGATTGCCAGCTGCAAGGACCTGCCTAGCTTTGGCGGGGCAGCCCGGGAGCAGCGCGGTCAGCCTACTAAGCAGGAGGATACAGCAGGCTGAGCCACCATGACCAAGTAGAGCCAACCATGACCTTGTCATTGAAGATAACCCTGGAGGCCTAAAGGTCATAAGAACCAAGAAACACATATACCCAGAAGAAACCGCAAAAACAGACATTCCCGAGGAGGATGCTATTACCTATCTTTTTGTAACCTCATACAAAGAAAATATTACTTATTCTTTGCTTCTGTCAACATACCAACCAGACAGGGTGGTACCTTCCTATAATCCTAGTATTTGGGAAGCTGACGCAGGAGGATCATGAGTTCAAGGCCAGCATGATGGCCCATACAGAGAGATCCTGTCTCAAAAAACAAAATGAAACAAAACAAAACCACAGCCCAGCAGTTTTTCTTGTATTCCACATCAGCTGCTAATGGAGGCATCTAGGGAACAGCATTAAGAGCATTTCTCCCCAGAGCTTGAAATAGTTTTAAAATCAGACTTTACATGTGATCATCTAAACCAGGTACCACATTCAAAACATTTCTTGGGAATTGTAAGTGCGTTTTAATAAGCGAAAGAAAGAAGCAATCTGAAATGGCTGTTTGCCGTACGAATGAAACTCAATGACATGCTGGGAAAGGCAGCGATACGGAGAGAGTGAAAAGACCAGTGGTTTCCAGGGGCTGGGACAAAGAGGAAGAGGGTGTGAATTAGCAAAGCATAGAGAATTCGCAGCATAGCGAAACCTCTCTATGGTACCACAAGGATGGACAAGTGTCATCGCACAGCCGTCCAGTCTTACAGATCCTACATCTCCAAGGGTGAGCCCTTAATGCCAGCTGTGGACTCCTCTGGCCTATCCTCTCAATCAGGCTGTGAACCTAAAACCTATCCTTAAAAAAACAAAATAAAATAAAATAAAAAACTCTATTTGAAAGAGGAAGAAGGCTGGGTGTGGCGGCACACATCTATAATCACAGCTACTCTGGAGACTCAGGCAGGAGGACCACCAATCCAAAGCCAGCCTGGGCAGCTTAGCAAGATCATGTTTTAAAATTTAAAAACTAGGGCTGGGGATTTAGCTCAGTGGTTGGAGTGCTTGCCTGGCAAAAGCAAGGCCCTGAGTTCAATCCCTGGCACACACACACACACACACACACACACACACACACACACACACACACACACACACAGGACTCAGGGTTGTGTAGATTTGTAGTTCCTATGTTTTGGTTTGTGTTTTGTTTGGAACTTGGGATTGAGCCCTAGGACTTTCGGATGCTAAATCCCTGCTCTACACTAAGCTATACTCCCTAGATTGTCAAGTGTTATGGAAAATCCTCAGTCAATAAATGGTCTTTTCATAATCCTCTAAAAATAATTCCTTCTCATTTACAAATGCATCACATTTCATGGAATTCTACAGGAAAAACAGAATTTGTCCATGCAGCAGATAGAACACCCAGCCTTCCCCTCTTCTTCCACCACCGGGTGAAGGGGCAGGGGGCATTTTCTGCCTCTCTGCAAAGAATACTTCTTCCAGGAAGCCTTCCTGATGCCCCCTCCCAACGCTCCCAGCTCCCTCCTGCTGCACTCTGCAGGACTCTTCCCGAGCACTGTGCATCACTGCCAAGTGGAAATTACTTGTGTTTTCAATTAATGGTCACCTGTCCTCCGCCCCCGCCCAAGTTTGCAGATACCTTTGAGACAGTGTCCATTTCTATCTCTTGCTTGTTGCTGGCTCTCTCCCACCTGGCAGGGTGCCTACCCCAGAGACAATGATCTTAATAAATACTATTAATTGAAGAAATGATAGAATGAAAGTGGTCACTCAAAGGAATTTAAGCTTTCACCATTAGGTTGTAGGAGCTGAAAAGAATGAAATAAACAGATTGAGGTGAACAAAATTTTCGCCTTTTCTGGATACAGTTTTAGAAAGTAGATTCAAAGCTGGGCAGGATAGTGCACACCTGAAATCTCGGCTACTCAGGACGCTGAGGCAGGAGGGTTACGAGTTCCAGGCCAGCTAGGGCATCTCAGCCAAACCTTGCCTCAAAAATAAAAAATAAAAGGGGTGTGGAGATGTTTCAGCCCTGAATTTAATACCCAGTACCACACACAGATGCACACACACACACACACACACACACAAAAGTGGATTTGTTTCCTATAGAGAAAATATCCAAGAGCTTCAGCAGGATAATGTTTTTTCAAAGGGAACAAAATCTTGCATTCACAAATAATCACACTAATTATTGTTTTATGGGAACAGATGACTAAAATCACATACACCCTAGTAAGTGCCAGAATACGGCATACAGGAAAACACTGCATCTTGTTAATAGTTTATCACAGATTTGACAAAGAATATTCTAATGATTCCTATATGTGGGAGAAGATCAGCTTGGGGCACGTATTTTTACTCCTGACTGTATCTATCTGAGTACTGAAGTCCTCCCTAGTACCAGGAAGAAATGCTGGTCTCTCTTAGAACATCTCAAGGCTGTTCTAGCCTTGTGGTCTGAGAGGATCTCTTGATGATCCTTCATCTTGCCAGAGCTGTGAACTCCTCAGTTATTGGTAGCTGGAGGCAGGGCATTAGTGGTTTTATAAGAATAGAAAGAGAGGCCTGAGCTGTGACCTTGCTTTCTCCCCATGGGACACCCTCTGCTATGTCAGAATGCACCATACAGTTGAACTTCAGCCCCCAGAACTATGAGCCAAGTCAATTTCTATTCTCTATTGAGTCACCTGTCCTCAAGTATCTTCTTATAGCTAGAGAAAACAGACTAAGTCAGTATTAAAATATGTATCGTAATTTTTTACTTATTAATTTATAACTAATGTATATTTAGTGTTTTATATTAGTATCTGGAAAGAAATTCTATGTGGAAAGAATTTATATTTTCTGGCAAGTCATAACCTCTCCCTAAAGTCACTCAAAACCCTGGAAGATTTCAAGATGAAATCAATGCTTTATGAGGCAATAAATCCAACCTTGAGCGGGTTTACATGGAGCATTAAATGTAATAACTGAAATTTAGCAAATGACACCTATTACAACATAAGGGAAACATGAGGAGTCTGGTACTTACGATAAACTGAACAACTAAGGCATTGTTTGTGGGAAACCGCAACAAAAAATTAATGTCTATAAAACTTCCCTTCATTTTACAGCCTCTCCTTCCTGGGAGAGATGAGAGAAGGCGCAGATGAATTCGGATGTCAAAACAAGCGTGCCCAGACATCTCTCCACAGTTTTTAAACTTTCCTTGTAAATTGCATGTGGCTGTCTCTAAGTCCAGGAATCTCTCCCCTTCAGCCATCTCTACCACCCACCACCTGCTTCAAAGTTGCCCAGGACTGTCCCAAGCCAGGTGGGGCTTACCTGTCCACGCCTTCTTTTATCTCTGATCCCTCAGGTGAGGCTTTCCTAAAGTAGCATTAATAATTTGTGTCCAAGGATTGTTGAGAAAAACGGAAAGGGGAGTGGACAAAGGAATTAACGGTAGAAAGGGAGTGGATGGAAAGGGAAAGAGAAAAAAGGTACCGAGACGTCTCAGATTAAATGACAAACTGAGTCTTGTGGTGTAAACATGAGACCCCCAAATTGCTTTAAAATTTAATATAATGGTTCGTTTTAACTGGGGGAGGTGGCATACTCGGTGGCTCCTCGGGAGGCTGAGGTAGGAAGATAGCAGGTCTGAGGTCAGTCCAGGCAATTTAAAAACACCTGCCTTTGTCTCAAAATAAAATTTAAAAAGGGGTAAGGATGTAGCTCAGTGGTAGAGCACATGCCTGGTGTTCAAAAGGCCCTGGGTTCCAATCCCAGTGCCAAAAACGAAAAATGAGAAGGAGCAAGTCTTCTGCACTGTTAACATCATTCTGGCCCAACCATGCAAAAAGCCATGGCCCCGAGGACCACAGCAGCCACCATGGGCAGTCAGCAGCCCCTCCGGTGGGTGTCTGCCTGCCCCGGGGCAGCTTCTGGTCCGTGGATGCTGTGCTGGATGATCAAGCTTGAGCTCAGTCTTCATGACGACCAGCAGGACCGTCCGGCCTGAGATCCGGGGTCTCCTCTAACATCTGAGTATCCCAACGCCACCCCTAATTTCAGATGACACACAGACGGGAAGTTAGGTAGCAATGAGAGCGTGATGGGTTCTAGCAACAAGAGCTGATCTTGACCGGTCGGGTCTGTCTGTTGACCCTCTGGGAGCCCGCGGATTTCTCTGAAGCCAGAACATGTCCCGTCAACAACTCCAGGCCAAATATTAGATGAAGACACACAATCTGATCCGCTCTGAGATGGAGCTCTAGCTTACAGTTGAAAGGGACACAAGCTTAGTTATGGTCAACTCTCCACACGTGGCGGTCAGTGCTTCATGCATGTGGATTCTGTCACCACTGCCCATGTTGCCACACGTAAACTGAGCCGTGGACATCGTCAGCTGCACAGAACTCGGTCTAATGGCCACTTAAATGGTCTAGTGGCCATTTAAACATAATTAAACTGGTTGGACTATGACTCGGCATTGAAAGGAAAAATTATTATGTACTCAGATGACAGAAAAGTAAGGTTGTGGAGGAAAGATGGAGCTTTCTGGTTTTCTTTGGCAAAATAACATTCATATTTTCTCACAAGTAATGTTCATACCTTGCAGGATTCACGAAAGGAACAGTCCTGAAAGGAGAGGATGCTGCCCTGTACTTTATAACTAAGATACGAATGAAAAGACTCTGACCACTTGCAAAAGGGATGAATGCGAAAGGAAGGGGCAGCGGCCCAGAAGAATGGTATCAGCAGGCAACAAGATACTGCTACAAGCAAGTGACACTTCTGAAAGACCATCATTAAACCATGTGTCATCCTTTTATAATCATTTTAACAAATCCCTTAGAGTTATGTCAAAATGGCTGCTTCTCGATGGCTTCTTAAGGTCACTGAAATAACATAAATGCATACGGGCTCCTCGCAAATCTGCTCCTTCTCAATCCTGCACATCTGGGATTCCTTTGGAGGCTGCCCATTTCCCTAACCTGATTAAGCATTTAGGAAGTGATGTGTGAAATCATTCTAAGTTACCTTTTAAATGGATAAACATTTTCAAGAAAATGGGCATGTGATGATGAGGGGGAGGCTATCGTCAGTGGACATCGGCAGATCTGCCCACACCTCAAGCATCTAAGCTGAACCCACTGTCACCTCCGATGGTCTCTGTGTGGAGCACGCATGCAGAATTTCCAGCAACATAGAATTAGTAGAGAAGGAGTTTTCCCAAAGAGTTAAATTAGTAGAGAAGGGGCGTTTAAAGAGAGAAGTGGAGAGCAGTTGCTACAGGGAGATAACAATGGAAGTTGACTGGAAATAATAGGGGAATTGGTGGGTAGTGCAGAGATGGTGGGTAGTGAGGATTATAACGATGGCTTTGCGGTCAGACCATTCCATGATTTCCTTGGGCAGTGCCCAACTTTACACAGATATATGCAAGCAAGTACCTATGACAGACTGGCGTCTTCAGAGAGAGTGGCTGGAAAACAAGAAATGTCACTAAACACACACAATTAAAATGGGGCGCTATGACCTGCACACAAGGTCAAGAAGAAAGTTTTAAAAGGTAGGCCCACGGTGGCAGTGGTCTCAAACTTCCTGATCCCCAGCATCCCCTGGGCCATCCATCAGATCCACAGGGGTCTTCAGGGACAGACTCACAGGCCTGGGCCTCACCCTGGAGTCTGTAGAGTAGTAAGTGCCTTAGTCATTTCTTATAGAGAAGCAGAGGGGGTAAATACTAAGTTAATCAGCTGGAGGAACTTTGAGGGACTGTGGAATAAATATCTTGCGCTGAAAAGTACAGTGCTGTTTTAGAAAGTGAGTAAAAGCCCTGACATGGTAGGTGTTTGCTCTCAGAATGGGAACACAGAGTTTAAAATATCTACAATAGGAGAGTTATAGCTGGGGAATAGGCCCAAGGTATACAAAGGGTTGGAACTGCATCCACTCCAAAGAAAGAGAGTCTTGTTATAAAAATTAGATTTTAAAAAGGTACATGTCGGTAGTGGGTACCGTCCTGTATCACCCAGATGCTCCCATCCCTGGTAACTAAAATGAACATCCGCCTGTCTAATGAGAATGTTAGAACTGAGAGTTCACAGCGAAACTCTCTCTTCCTCTACACAGAAATTAGACATGGTAGGAGAGAGCTGCCTGGCCCAAGGTCACTCCTCACTGAGAGGAAGTCCAAGACCAAGCAGTGACTGGCTGGCACTGGGATACAAAGAACCAACCTACCCCTCACCCAACTCAGAATTATGTTCGAGGTATTCTCAGCTCCAGCATGGGCTGTGGGATCCACCCAGGCTGTTGCAATTTCATCATGGCAGCCCAGCTATGCCCCATATTACTTCCTTCCTGTCCCTTCCTTCCCTTCTGTGGTTGCCCCCTGAGAACACTGCCTGATAATGTCCTGGGCTCAAATCTCAGGACCCCGTGAAGTGTTGCATGAATAACCCAACCAGTAGAACCATTCACCTGCCTGTACATATTAAGAGCGAGGGAATGTACTGTCTTCAACTGACAGGATTTGGGAGGAAGCCAAGTTTCTGGAAAAGGAAGAAAGAAGTAGGTGTATTCCTTGGGAAAAGACTATGGTTTTAGGAATGAACCTGGTGATGACAAGGTAGGATACCAGCACGGGAGTGTACTAGTTCCAATGGTGTAAGATGAAAGCAGAATCATGGCAAAATCTGGAGAGCTAGTGAATGTTTTAGCCCAAGAAAATGTCTCCCCATTTCAAGTGCCAACCTCACTGCCAATTAAGCAATTTGGATTAGGGCACACTACGACTTCACCTAGGAGAGTTGTGGTCTCTCAAGGATATTTGCCAAAGCAGAATGCATTGTTGTTTCAAATTGTTAGTGGTGGTTATTTTTCACCTATGCTTTTAAAAGCAACTTTGGCTCAAAGCTGTGTACCAAACAACTGAAAGGAACAATAGATATGTTATAAACAACACAAGTGTTAGCCCCATTCCAAAGTTTCTAAGAAGACAAAAAAATCATCGTCATCAAAGAAGAAAAAAGTCAAGACCAACAAAGAAAGAGAAAAGTTCTTTAAAAACTTTGCACAATTTTTAATTGTGTACTGTTATGATTTGGGTAAGTGCCCCACAGGAACACATGTTGAAGGCCAACATCTGGTGTTACTGGGAGGGGGCTGAAACATTTAATAGGTGGAGCATAGTGTGAGGAAGTTAGGTCATTGGGGGCATGGCTTTGGAGTAGATATTAAGACACTGGCTCCTCCTCTTCCTCTCTTTTCTTCCTGGCTGCCATGAGGTGAGCACTTTTGCTCTATGCCCTCCCGCCATGAGGTATTATCTTGCTACAGGTCTAGAAGCAATGGGACCAATCAACCATGGACAGAAACCTCCAAAACTGTGAGCCAAAATAAACCTTTCTGCGGTATAAGTTGATGGCCTGAGGTATTTTGTCACAGTATAGAAGGCTGACAAACACCCATACTTTCCAGAGAATTCTAGAGAAGTACAACTGTAAAGTATAATTAGTAGAGTGTAATTCTAAAGTGAAACAGTAAGAGACATAATGACTAGCAGTGCTTGAGAGTCTTCTTAGGTCTTGCCCCCTTGACTATTGTCATTCCTGCAGTGTACTTTAAGTTTAGGTAGGACATTTTATGCCCATACAAAATTTATTAAGAATTTTTAGCAAAAAATACCATGTCATAGGCAGTTACCAAAACAGTGCTTTGGCGAGATCTTTTAGTTACTTCAGGATTCAACCTTAGTCACCTTGGGAAAGGTAGTGCATAATCCCTGCTCTTACTCATGCGTGGTATAAAACCATTTTCTACACGGTTTTATCAACATTTCTCAGTGGCTTTGGAATTCTGACTGCTCCATAGTTAACCCCATGAACTGAGTACAATTTCTACATCACAGTCAGTCACTGCTTCTCTGCCAAGCGTATGCATGGAAGACATTCTGTCACTTCAGCTCCCTGAAAGTATAAGACCCAGAAAGGCCAAGTCCGATCTCTCAATGCGGCTGGGGTAAGGAACATGGTCCCAAACATCCTCTCCAAAGGTGTGCAAACAGCAGAATTCTGAGCCCGATGATACTGCATAATTACAAATCACAAGACAGCAAGGAGGGCCATTTACTCCATCTTCTTGCTGAAAACTAGACAAACATAACTCATTAATGACATGTCATCATCTCATCGTACAAGGAACTTTCCACGGGAAAGAGGTTACTGTCCTTGTACCCTGCTAACCTGCCTCTCTGGATGTTCCACTCCCAAATTGCTTTCACTTCCTCTCAAGTGCTTTCAAGGGCAAGGGGGCGAGGAGTCTTTCGTGTTTAATTTTTAGATGTTCTGCCTGTAAATGTGTTATTCGCTAATGAACTTAATACTCTCAGAACTCTCTCCGAAACAGTGACCAAGCCAAGGAAAAAAGTCAAAACCAGAAGATGCAAACACAACATGGACAATTCAGACATCCTTTCTGTCCAAGAAGTTAGGGACGAAGGCTACGTGCACACAGTCGCGGCAGGACGGAGATAGTAACACACACATCTCCAGTCTTGGAAGTGAGTGTGAAATGGAAAACTTTAAAAAGAAATGCTCCTTCTCTAAGGAGAAGGGGAAAGTGGAGCCGTGTCAGAGGAGGACACACGTGCCAGACACCAGCACAAAACCTCACGGGTGCCGCACCTCAGCCTGGGCAGAACCACTCGGTCCATCGTCCGCCGGGTCTGTCATTGCCCCATTATTCAGCGATCATGGTACCTCACGCTTCTGAGGAAATCTCCCGGTCAGGAGAGATGTAAGAGTTAAGAGAAATTCAAGCTCATTGCTTTGCCTTGATAAATGAGTAAACAGGAAGCTGAAAAAAATTGCCAAATATCGTTGACTCGAAAAAGAATATTCTAACAGAAAGCACACTTCATCTAGAGGTAACAGACTTTCTTTTGCGTTGTAGATTACTCATTCATCATAAATGTTAAGCTTTCAGGGAAAGGATGAATTTCTTCTTTCTCAAATGAAAGGAATAATGTTTCTATAAGATCATCAGAGATGTTTATGAGGAGCACCTGTGCCCACCTAAGTTGCAGTATCACTGGCCAGATGTAAAGACCATTCATGGGATGCTCTGCATCCCATCCAGGAGAGGCTGCTGATAAGGCAGAGGACGGTCCCGGCCACAGCTGGAGCCCAGAGCGGGCGGTGATTATAATCACACTTCACCGAGGGACCAACTGTGAAGAATCCAGACTTCCAAGAGCCCTCGGTAAGTACTGACAGAATAACAGAGAAAATGGTCTTCTATTTCATATGTTTGTGTGCAGTCTTCTGAATTCCTGCATCCTGTGGTTGTCCCGAGTCTTTCCAAGGGCACCATGTCCTTGAACAGCAAAGAACCTAACATTTTGTCATGCAAGGTGGCATGAAGTGAAATTTACATAACAGAAAATCTATTGAGCCGAATTTTAGCAAAAAGGACCATGATGTGGCCAGCTACCAAAACGGCCAAGTCCTTTGGAGGAACGAGACAATCCAACACCACAGAATACTCTTCTTCATATTATGTAAAATTCGAAAAAATTACACGACTCTGATCTTCCTAGGGCTTCCTTAACCCAGCGCCGAGAACCAGGTGGCTGAGAGAGCAGGACTGTGTCATCTCACGGTTGTCCCGGCACCTGGGAGATCAAAGCGCTGCCGGACCTGCAATGTGTCCAAAGGCTCCAAGGATGCTCTGACTCACGGCTTTGTGTCAGTCCCTCGGCTTGCAGCAGTGTGACATTATGGCATGGCTCTTGTCCAAGGCTCCTGGCTCCACAAGGGTGGGCCACAGAAAAACCAAACCATAGTTATTTACTTTTGTACAACTAGGGATTGAATCGAGGGCCTTGGCAATGAGCTACATCCCCAATCCTTTTTATTTTCTTTCTTCTTTTTTTTTTTTTTTTTTTTTTTAATTTTGAGATAGGGACTTGCAAAGTCATGTTTCTTGGCCTGGGCTCAAACGTTGCAATCCTCCTGCTTCAGCCTCCAAGAATGCTGATACGACAGGCGTGCACCGTCATGCCTGGCTAGAAACTCCGTTTTGCAGCCTTTCTGACTTGGAGCTGGCCGTAACAATTCTCTGACCTTGCTTCGGAAGGGGTTTTGCCTCATTCCCTGGAGGAAGGAAAGGTGGGGAAAGAGGCCAAGAGGTATCTGAACAGACAAGCCTTATAGGTTTCCCTACAGATCTCATCAGCATTAAGTGCACTCTCTGTCCAATCACACTTGGGTTGTCCTCAGCTCAATTAGGGAAAATGAAGTCTCCATCAAAACCAAAAAGGACAGGGTTTGGAGAGCTTCCAGATAGCTAAGCATGTGGGGGATTCTGCAGGGGGGTCCCAGCTCCGCCTCCCTTCTCCCAACCCTCAGCCCACAAATCTCGTAAGAGATTACGTGTGTTTCATAAGGTACCCTTTGTAGGAAATCAGTGCCTTTGTTTCCCCGAGTCCAACTTAAATTCACTGAATCAGAGGAGGACGCTAGGGGACCCCAATTTATAATAAGCGATCAGCAACACAGATAAAACTCTCTGGGGTTTGTGATTCTGTCCCCGCAGGGTGGTCCTGAATCAGCCAGGTTGGCCTCCCCAGGAAGCTGGAGAGACAGACAGTCATCAGGTACCCTTCCAAAGTCCGGATCTCTCTGGGGGCTGGGATGCAGCAAGCTGTGTTTTTAGGAATCCGCCAGATGCTGAAGTTTAGGATCCTCCCTCCACAGAGCCGAGGACAATCCGTCTTCCTTTGCTATCCATGACTTCATGGAAAAGACTCCAGATGTTCCTTTCTTCTTGCCTCCAAGTTCACCCAGCAGACTCCCGAGTCCTTTGCGCAGCCTGCATGGCTATCTCATGGGAGCCCGGGCACTGAGGAAGACAATTCAGTCTGTAATCAACTGGCGTTTGGACGTGTGAGCATGTCTGTTGCAAGCCAAGTCAGGGCAGTTTCTGTTTGTGCAGAAGCAAGATCTGGGTACACGGTGAGCTTAGGGAAACATGCCCAGCACGATCCAGACCTAGCTGGCCTCTCTTCTGTGTCTTGGTCTCCCCCCGTCTATGTGAATCTTCATAAAGAACAACTGTGGGATGATGTTATTTATCACCGCGAACGAGAGGGAGGTGGGGGAGCAAAGCGGGCTGTAAAGGTGCTCACTCTCAAATCACCCTATTATTTTTCAAAACAGATGTCTGACAGCCGCAATCTGCTGCGTGCATAATCAGCTATTCCCACAGGGAACATTACTGCTCCGTATCTGGCATGTGGGTGGAGGTTAAGGATTAATTTTAAATTACCAAGCTAATTACTCACAAGCATTCCGAGTAGCTGCAGTATTTCCAGACACCGGGAACTGGAATGCATCGCTCTCACCTCTATAAGCAGTTCAAAAAGTGGTCATTCAACATGCACAGGATGGGACTGGGGATTTAGCTCAAGTGTTAGAACACTTGCCTAGCAAGCATGAGGCCCTGAGTTCGATCCCCAGTCACTGGAAAAAAAAAAAAAAAAAAAAAGAAACCATGCACAGGATGCCCCATAAATGAAAACCATCATCACCATGTGCGTTCCTACCAAGTATTTAGTAACACATCTTGAAATATACTCAGGAAATCTCAGAAATATCCATTTTAAAATGGTTAAGCAAAACCACCAGCTCGGTACACACATGTAGTCCGGGGACTCGGCTGAGTTTCATTTGTAGAACGCCAAGTCTAAACAGGGGAAAAAAATTACCAGGGATACATGTTTTTCCCGCTCTAATTGGCTTTACTAAGTGTCAGAGTTTTGTCACATTGTTTTCTTGTGATGTATGCTTTTGCATTATGCTAATTTATGTGCCATTCATTAGGGAGCACAGAATAATTCACCGAATTAAAATGGAGCAACTCGTAGACTATCACACCCTGACTCCTGTGATATTCCAGCCCATGCATCATGATTCTGGGTTACTTTAATAAGAACTTCAAAAGATACCATGCTCTAATGAGGGATCTCTTGAGCAAACATGATGAATTAAATGTGATGCACGGTAAAAGAGCTTGCGGCGATGTGAAAAAAAAAAACAGCAAAAATTAAAATAATCCATTTCAAGAAAAGTGTGTTCACTGCAGAATTATAAGCATCCAGCATCCAGGAAGTCAGGTAGCACACTAGATGGCCTGGAATTAAATCGCCGTTTCTGTCAAAATCTATCCGGGATTTCAAATTTCAACGTAAAATTCTACATAAGCTATTCCCATGTATTATATGGGAAGAGGCTTTTTTCTTTTTTTTTTTTTTTTTTTTTTTGGTTGGTGAGGGTGATACTGGGGATTGAACCAGGGCTTTCACACTGAGCTATATCCCTTGCCCTGTCTTAGTTGGAGACAAGGTCTTGCAAAGTCACAAAATTGCCCAGGTGGGTCTCAGACTTGTGATCCTCCTGCCTCAGCCTCCCAAAGTGCTGAGATCATAGGCATTCACCACCACACCCCCTGCCAGTGAGGAAGAGGAAATCTTTAAGTAATAAATGCACATAGAAGACACCTAAATTTCACGTCCCACTTACAGAACTAAACATGAAAGACTCACTCTTGAAATTAATCACCTCCCCTCCTTTTTTTTCTTTTATGGCTCTCAGACCAGATTGGGAAGGTCCAAGGACCCCAGAGTACACACCGTTCATTTTTTATCCCATGATTTTAATAAGCAGCAAGCCCTTCCTGGGTGTCTAGTGCGTACCAGCCAGGACTTGTGTATAGCTAACTAAGGTTCCAGGCAAACTGCTTGGCATCGCATCGCCACCCAGCACCGTGGCGCTATGTAGAAACTGATGTGAAGAGTGGCGGGACTCTCTGAAAGAAAACTCAGAGGCAGCAGTGGTTAGAAAAGAAGGTCACTTGCAAAGACATATCGAAGGAATCAGACTTTAGGGCCAGCTCACAGATCACACACACACACACACACACACACACACACACACACACATCATGTACTTAAAGGAAAAGATCCAGCATGCCCCACTTCACGATCTACTCTTCATGGCTGAATACCACCCATTTCCTGATCCTCAAATGCTGTGACCCTCTCTTTAGATTAGCATTACACATGGCGGAGAGTGGAATCCCAGAGCTCTGGGAGGCTGAGGCAGGAAGATAGCAAGTTCCTGCCCAGCCTGAACCCAGTGACTCAATGAAACCCTATCTCAAAATAAAATAAATAAATAAGAAAGAGGGGCAGGGATGTAGTTCAGTGTGAAATCCCTGGGTTCAAAGTCCAGTACCATCACTACCACCCTCCCAAAAAAATCCAGATTAGTTTGTTTGCATCCGGGAAAGAGAAATCTAACAGGACTGTTCGGGACTGCTTTATGCTGAGGATGACCTTTTGTGGTTATCTCAGGCACAAACCTCCTGTCTGATTACACACCGTGATGTCAAGTGACATCTAAGTCCCTGGAAAACAGAAGCGTATGCCTTGATGGTCTCCACAACCCCAGAGCAGACACCTCCTAGAAATGTCCAGCTACTTCCTACTTTCCAGGAACAGGAAGCACCTCGAAATCACCGTTGGGGCGATTGCCACAGAGCGGAAACAAAACACAGAGGGTTATGCACACCAGCAAGATGTTTTGGTCATCAGTGTATCACTTATGACAGGCATGCAGCACACACCTGTAATCCCAGCCACTCAGGAGGCTGAGGCAGGAGGGTGGCAATCTCCAGGCCAGCCAGGATGAATTAATGAGACACTGTCTCAAAACAAAAAAGTTTCAAAGGCTGGAAATGTAACTCAGTGCCCCCTGGATTTCATTGTCAGTACCATAAAACTGAAAAAGACCAGTTATACGAGGTGGATCCCATAGCATTATAATGGCGCTGGGAAATTCCTACTGCCCCGTGACTCAAAGCTACCCCGACGGCACAAAGCAATGCAGGACTCGCGTTCATAGTGACGCTGGTGTAAAGGGACCACTGAGCTGGACAATTACGCACGGAATTTAAAGCTTGCTGACAGTACTAAATCACCAACCCTGTGACTGGCCATCCTTGCTATCTTTGTTGCAAATTTACTCCTTCTACTTCTGAAAAAGAGAATTGGCTGAGAGAAGCGAGTGGCTGCTGCCGCCGGCCTCATCTGCCCCTTCTCAGAATGCGTCTCTGTTGGTAAGTGACGCACAGCTCCAGCTGCAGAAGGAGACCAAGGCACAGAGGAAGAGAGAGAAGTACGCTGACAGACCTAGAACAACGTAGACAAAGGTACACAGAGCTAAGCAGGGATATTAAAGAGCAAACACATCACACAGGTCCAGGGAGATACAGAGGGAAAAGAGCTAAAACCAGACTAAGGGTTTTCGAGAAAGGTATTTTCTTTTTTGAAGGGGGTGGGGGGTAGAGTCAGTCCCATGTTCATTTTACCTTTTTTTTCAGTTTTTATTTTTTATTAGTTCATGTTTAAAGTACACAACGATGACATTCCTGGTGGGGAGTTGGTCCACGTACATAGCACATCTGAATTCCTTTTTCATCTCCTTTCCTTCCTTTTGCTCTGTCTCTTGATCACCTTCCTATTTGAGAATGATCTCCATACTTCCTATTATTTATCTTTTATTTTGCTCCTTATTTGTATTTTTTGGTGTTGTTTTTGTTTCTTTTCTCTCTTGCTCTCTCTTTTTTTTTTTTTTAGACAGGTTCAGGCTGGACTTGAACTCACTCTATAGCCTAGGCTGGCCTCGAACTGACAGAGATTCTCCTGCCTCAGCCTCCCGAGTGCTGGGATTACACGTGTTCACCATCACGCCCAGCTTATTCATATTTCGGGTTTCTAATATAACATATACTATGCTGTATTTAAGCTTGTGCATCTGATTTATTTCACGTAATATTATGGTCTCAAGGTGTATCCACTTTCCTAACAATGACTCAAATTTTTCCTTCTTTATGGCAGAGTAGTATTCCATTGTGTATAAATACCACATTCTCTTTATCCATTCATCTGTTGATGCATATATAGGCTGCCTCCAAGATTTAGCTATTATGAGTTGTGCTGCTATAAACATGGGTGTGCAGGGATCACCGTAATAAGATGTCTTTAAGCCCCTCAGGAAGATACCTAGAAGGGGAACAGCTGAGTGGAATGGAGTTTCTAATAACAAATGCTGGCGAGGAAGCAGGTGAAAGGAACCCTTCTACCTCATTGGTGAGAGTGTAAACTAGTGCCACCACCATGGAGAGAGGTGATGTTGCGCCCCTCTCTGCCTGGCTCCCCAGGACACACACGGCAATGTTTGCATGCGCTGCGTGCCTGGTGCCAGAAGCACACCGGGGGCGTTCGGTGGGTGTAAGCCAAGGACATGGCAGTGCACAGGCCCGCACTGCCGCAGACGAGCAGGCATCAGAGCAGGCCAAGCTCTGCACTGCGCCAGAGCACAAGACCACGTACACATGGTGGCACACACAGGGACAGATGTGCGGCAGTTGCGCTCCAGCCGCAGTGGGGTAGCATGTTTTGCAACAGGAACCCGCTCATTCCTTCAAAATCGTGGAGTCATAGATCAGACAAGAGCTCCCACACTTTGTCCTATTAAATATGGGCTAAAATACGGCAAAACTCTGCAGCTGTTCAATAAATGAAAGCCCACGGTACAAATGAATGTCTGTTCTAAAGAAATCTCACCTCTAAGTACTTGCTTTTCGGTGGTGAACATTTTGCTGAGTTTGTTTTTTTTTTTTTTAACTTTCTGTGCAGCTGTGAGGATGTTAGCTCCTGACTTGGGAGACAAAAATCTGGAAACAACAACAACCACCAAAGAAATGCTCTGTGTTTTCTTTAGATTCCTGTCCAATGGGGACAAAAATCTTTGCAGATGTAGGTCATTCTGGGAACGATGAGCAACTGGGTCAGGCCAGGCTGTTTCCAAAATGGTACAGCGCAGCATCCAAATAAAACGGGAAAGAGAGAGAGAGAGCAAGAGAGAGAGAGAACATTTTGTTCAAAAACTTAATTGGGATCTCCATTCATCGTGTACTAAGGAAGAGCCTGCCATGCAGAAAGAACTGGAAAGATAGTAGGTAAATATCTTGAATTTTAAAGGCAAAGTTCTAGCTCCAAAAGGCTACAAACACAAAGGGTGCAGAACCCTAAATGGGCACCAGGGGGAACAAAGTACCCACCCGCAGATAATGACCATTTCTGTGGCGGCCACCACAAGAGGGACTTCTGTGTAGTTCCGTGCCATGGATGAAATTAAAAGGAAGCGCAGTGAGCAAAACATTTTCACAGCAGGCAGCCTTGTGGATTCCTCTCACCCTTGAGAAAGGGGTCAGTGGCTTCCGCCCAGACTTGGCATTCGTCGCCATCAGCAGACCAGGGTCTACTCTGGGGCTTTGTGGGGGAGCCCCAATGTTAGCTATGATATACTTGGTAGCTCTGCCATTATTTGGACGGCTGCATGCAGGGTTGCTGGACGAGAGCAGGTAAAGTCAGCTGCCTGGATTGCAAGTCGCCCCCAACAGAGCAGGGTGGCCCTCTGCTCCTTCTCCAGTATGTAGTTACCCGTCTACCGGAGCAAAACCCTGTTCATGGGGAGAGACGGCCCACCAGCAAGGGATAAAACATACTGAGCAGCAAAGCGGCAAGCCATGAAGGACAGGTGGGGAGACGCTGAGTATCAGGATGAAAATCGTGGGCACAGACATCCCAGCAATCATGTCCACATTTCCCAAAGTGCAGACAACTACCATTATCATCATGATCATCATTATTGTTATTATTATTATTATTATTAATTATTGCATGATGGGAAACAGTCGTGGAGTTTCTTTCTTCTGACGCGGCAAAAAGGCAAATTCACAGGAGGCTCTTTGGCATAGCTGGCTCATTACAACAGCGCTGAGACGTGTGTGTATGGAACTGAATGACACGAATAACAGCAACATGCGCGGACTTTTTCAAACACCTCGTAGTGTTTCAGGTTTGCAAGTCTTTGTCGGCTTCCTTTCTAGGCTACACAGGACATCAACAGGACACGTTTCAAAAGAGCATTGTTATCTGTATCTGTGCAGTGGTCTAACGACAGACGGTGAGACAGTTGTAGAAGTCTAAGAAAGCTGTCTTCTCCAAGCATGTGTTATTAGAGAATTAAACAAGGGCTGATAAACCTTCATTGAGTGAGCTGACCACAGTCATCTGACAGGTACACGATTGACAGACGGAATCACCTTTACCCCAAAACTTTCTGGGCGCCGGTAGTCTTTCTTTGGGAGAAAGATGTCAGTAAGCTCCCAGGTGAGAACATAGTTCTCATCTTTCGATAAGGCCCTCATTTGCCCTGAGGGGAAAACGAACACACTCCCATCGTTTCTCTTGTCCCAGGCACAAGCAAGATTAATGGCATGTGGGGAAGGTGATGAATTACGTCGCGAAAGTAATGTTTCTCACTTCATGAAATGAGCTCTGTTTTACACTTTCATTTCTGGGCTTATGAAAGTGTTCCTTTTCTGGATATAACCAGAAATTAGCTACGGGATTTAAAAGGTAATCGTAACAGCTGGATAGAAAATCGAAGGGGGTAGGGAGTGGTTTTGCTCTCTTAAAGTAATTTGAGATTACGTGCATGCAAACTAAAAAAACAGACTTCAGTAAAATTAAGATTCTGATTACCATATATTATGGCCCTTTGTAAGAGGTGACAACATTTCTGCCTTATCTTTTAAAGAAAGAAGATAAAATGAAAACCAGTATTTTGAGGTTCTGGTCTAACAGAACATTATTCTCTGAGGTTGGCAGGATATTAATAACTTGAATAGCAAA
>PVJO010018810.1:0-35704 GCA_004026905.1 Hystrix cristata
AAAGATAATTGAAATCCACTAAGTCATCATGAAACAGTTCACACATTTATCAATATGAAACAAAAATTCGAACACTTAATGGCAGGCACCAAAGCCAACACAGTAATGCTATACCAATTTAATTGTATAAAAAGCTATATATATTGAGTTTAATAATCAGTCAATCTATTTTTGAAATTTAAACATGCTATGACATTATACAATCTAAAATAACCAATTGTATATTTTTTATTTTTCTATTATTTTGATTTTTGATGAGGTGTTCAGAAATGTTATATAAAAATAATGTATTTGATAATTTTTAAGAACTATGAAGTATTAGTCTTTTCTTAAAGAAAACGACAGGAAATAAAATTACTTTCCAATCATATAAATGTAAAAACAAAACTGGATAAAAAAATGCGAGAGCAGCTCAAAAGTAGAATAAATCAACTTCATGGTTAATTTGATAAAATGCCTAGCTTTCAAACATGGAAAGAGATTTATTTGAAGGACCAAGACCATTGGATATATAAAGGTCATTTTTGTATTAAAAAGGATAATGCATTTTTTGCAAAATGTCACTCTACACATTAGTGATGATTTCCTCGCCAGTCCCTGTGGATTTTGACAATGTAGATTGTAACATACTATTATTACTAGTAGGATTAAAAATATGAAAAGGAAGCTGATAGCAGATGTTTTACCTTCTTATAAAAGTGTATCTATAAAAAGGTATTTTATTTCAAGAAAAAGAGAAACAAAGAAGGATGATGTGGAAAATTATTTATTAAAAATTCAAATGACCTTAGTCGTAAGTGATTTTAGGCCCTTAAATCCAATTCATTTTTATATTGTGCAGTGATTTTTTTTTCTATCATGCTGTCCCAAACTCTTTAAAATGCCAAAGTCCTTCTGAAATGTCAAATCAGAAATAGAGAATTAGAATCAAGAATTAGAGTTGACTTTTTAAAAATTAAATCCTAATTACTTGGACATAGTGCCTGAGTTTTGTCTAGGTGAACCTAATGACTTATGAAATACTTTATTCTTAAGGCATTTCAAATAATATGTAGGGGTATTCACAATAATTATGTGTCAATATTTTCTTCTGGCTATCAGACTGTATGTGTATATTGAAATCAAGGAAGTAGAGAGAGCCAAAGATATGGGAAACCTTTTGTATATGTATTTGTGAGGGTTTCAGAGAAACACAGCCAATAGAACATACAGATAGAATTTAGATAGATAGATAGATATTATAAAGATTGGCTCATTTACTTATTATGGAGGCTGAGAATATCTGTAACATACAGTACTTTCTTCAAACTTTAGCCTGAGAAGATAGTAGCATAGTTCCACACCAAGCCAAGACAAAGACCAAGAATTAAGAGAGCCAATGTATATGTGCTAGTCCAAGTCTGGGGATTGAGATCCCAGCATGGCCTCTTAGGGCCCCATACATAGATGTTCTCATGGGTTTCCTCAAGATTTTGACAGTGTAAAAGAACACAAATGCCAAGAAAACTTTGCCATTGTGACTTTCCTCAAGATAGCTTACCCTGCTTCCTCCAGGGTATACCTTCTATCTCACTTTTTCCTCTTTTACTATAAGGCCCTACATCATTCTGCAAAGCTGGTTTCTCCCTCACTCTTCACTTTCACTTTTTCAAATAAACTTTGCCACCGCTTTTTGCTCATTTGGGTCAATTCTTGTTTGAGATGAGAAGAACCTGGAGTCCAACTCCAGAAGGAGATGAGAGCAACCCAAAGCTTGGTAATATTTACTTGGTGAGCCACTTTTAGAAAGAGCTACGCAATAACACCTGTTCAGACAGAGTGGGTGAAACTACATTTCTTCTGCCTTTTTCTTATTTTAAAGTCATCAAAGATTGAGTGATACATAACTGCTTTGGTGAAGGCAAGCTTACTTATTCATTCTAGTATTTTAAATGTTAATCCTTTAGGAAACACTGCATGGACACACCCATAAATCTTGTCTGGAAACTACCACATAGACATGCCCATAATATTTTACTAGCTGGCTCATTTTGGCCAGTCAAGTTCACATGTAAAATGAACCATCATAATGTATAACATAGATATGGAAGTGAAATAATAGAATCAAAGATAGAGATTTGAGTGTGAAAATCTCTTGACAATAGAATAATCTCTAATGTTTATTATTGTGTATTCATTTTGTAACACTTTTCATATAGTCAATGTGCTCAATAATTTATAATAGTAGGTTATTATTATAAGAGAGTAATTATTACC
The DNA here is from genome assembly GCA_004026905.1 of Hystrix cristata. Lineage (NCBI taxonomy): Eukaryota > Metazoa > Chordata > Mammalia > Rodentia > Hystricidae > Hystrix > Hystrix cristata. The sequence continues at coordinate 2,257 of PVJO010018810.1, forward strand.
CATCATAGATAGGCATGCTGAGGATGGAGGAATTAATTGACTTATCCACTGTCACACACTCATTAATGGGGGTTGCTTATTTGCATGTTGTTTGAATCCAAATTCCAAAGTTTCAAGTTGAGGATTCACAATACAGGAGAAGCAGGGGAGGAATGGTGTAAACAGTCGAAATACAAGGATTCTCTCTCTCTCTCTTTTTTTTTTTTTTTTTTTTTTTGCATTACGTAATGATTAGATTCCTTGTGTGGAGTTGGGACTTGTACATACTATGTCTCAATTCTTTTTTTATCTGCTTCCCCTTACCTCCATCAGTCCCTCCCTCTATCTCTTGATCTCCTTCCCGTTTGAGATGATCTATTTCCCTACTTCCCATTTTCTGTTTTTTATTTTGCTCTTCATTTATGTTTTGGGTTTCTCGTATAAGAGAAGTCATGCAATATTTAAGCTTTTATGTCTGGTTTGTTTCACTTAACATTATGGTCTCAAAGTACAGATGACTCAAATTTATTCTTCTTTATAGCAGAGTAGTAGTCCATTGTATCTAACTACCACACCATGATTCTTAAGAAATTGTAGTAAATTGAGAAAGTCAGTGTGTCTAAAATACATCTAGTGAGTGGTCTTATTTAAAAATATGAGCTGTTATATAATTTTTCTGCCTTGTTATGCATATTTGGGCATTAATTTCAAGCTCTATTCATCTAGTAATAAACAGACTCTCCAGGATACCAGAGAAAAGCTTTTGCTAAGAGAAGTGTTTCTCCCTCCCTGTCTCACAGGGTGATTCCCATGGTCTTCCATTTGCTCCCAGAATTCTAAAACTCCAGCAGTTGTTCAGATATTGACCTTTTTACTTTTACTGTGAGGTGACAAGTAGATGACAAAAAAGTTGAGATAGGTACATGTCCCAACTCCACAAAAGGAAGGCAATTATTATGTAATGCAAAAATGTAATAATAAAAACTAAAAAAAAAAAAAAAAGAAAAGAAAAAGAAAAGAATGAGTAGGTGAGTTTTTGCAGAGCTCAGTTTGTAAGGCCATCACAGATTTCGGAATACCCTGAGTTCAAGTGTAAAATGCTACCAGGCTATTCAATCATAAATTGTTCCTAAGAACTGTTAACTATTTATTGGTCAGTGACCGAAAATATCACAGATTAACTTTAGTAAAAGGCTTGGGAATTGTCATCACTCCCTGAGTCCCTGTCAATTCTCAGATGGTTTGCTAACCTATAAATTTTATCTAATAAATGTTTATCTAATTTTATAAGAGGAGGGGCAAACAGTTTAAGGCAAGGGCTTTCTGCCACTTTCTGTTTTAAAAGACTTAAAAAGATAGGACCTGCACAGCACAGTGGGGTTTTCTGGCATTATAAAGTCATATTGCTATAATAACAATAATAAGGATAGGTAATATGTGTTCACTCCTTGTTATGTGTTGCCATGAGTTGTGCTTAATAAATTTTTTTTCACTTATCTCATTTAATAGTCTCAACAGCTTTAAGGAAGTATGTTCCTTTTACTTAGATTTTAAATAACTTGTTCAGGTAGACTAGTTTTAAGCCTGTCTCCTTCTAGGTTCTATGTTGTTATCAGCATCTAATCAAAAGGTAAAAAGTTCAAGCAATTACCTGGATATTTGGATAATTACTTAGCTATTTGATGTATTCATTTGCTTAGTTAGTTCAAAGACTATATCTTTGTTACCAAGTGCATTAGTCTGCTAGAGCTTCCATCACAAAATACTTTAGACAGGGTAGTTTAAGCAACAGAAGTTTATTTACTTGCACTTTTGATGTGGGCAGATTTTGTTTTTCTTGAGGCCTCTCTTTGGTTTGCAGATGACTGCCCTTCTCTTAGTTTCTTCACATGATATCTCTCTTCCTTCCTCCTCTCCCCCAATGCCTCTTTTCCTCCTTCCTTCCTTCCTTCTTTCCTTCCTTCCTTTTCTCATTTTGAGACAAGGTCTTGCTAAATTGCCCAGCCTGGCCTAAAACTAACAATCCTCCTGCCCCAACCTCTGGAATAACTGGGATTACAGGGGCACTCCACCAAACCTGGCTGACCTTTGCTCTGTGTATAAGCATTCCTAGTGGCTCTTCTTTTTCCTATAAGGATCTCAGCCATACTGATCTGGGGCCTATCCATATGAATACGTTTAACCTTAATTAACTCCTTAAAGCCCTTATCCCTAATATAGTAACATTTTGAATTATACTGGGATTAGGATTTTAACAGCTGAAGTTTGGGGAGACATAAGTCCGTCCATAACACTTGCTGTTGCAGATATGAAATAACCTCCTCAGAGATGATGTTTCCATTTTTATATGGCTGTCAGCAAGTATAAGTGTGTCTCAGCTTTATTTTTGTTGTTACTATAAAATAACTGTCATTAATTAATTCGTTCAACCAAAGCAATAGAGAAACCGAAGTTGTTGTTCAAAGGAGGAAAAAGAGATGGAAAATGACAATACTAAACATTATAAACTGTTGATAAAAGTATGTAAAGTACCTTGATATCTGTAAAATGTTTGAGAGTAGTCTAATAATTTAATGATTAACATTGTTTTATGGTCTTTGATTTTTTAAAGTGAAATTTTAGAGAGCAAATATCTACAATAAGAATTAAAAATTGTATACAAACTATATTTTCTCAACTCTCTGAGCTCTGTTCTCCAGTTTGACCCATTCCCCAACATGGAAACTGTAGTGTTCATGGTTCTGTAAGGAAGAGGGCAGATATGCAAAGAAATATGCTTGGCATATGTTTATGGAAAATAAGTCATTGTTGTGTGGGTCCCAAATCTAACTTCAGGACACTGATAAAATAAGTAATTCTAGAGTCAGGCAATGCAGAATGCATTCTTAAGTCAAGTTTTATGAGATATTGCATAACAGAAGTCTGTTATGAATACATTTGGAAGACCAAACAATTTACTGTGTTCTCTTTTTGAAGATTCATACTGTGAATCTAACTGAAGGATCTGTAAATTTCTGTGCTAAAAATACCATTTAAACATTTTAAAAAAATATAGTGCTTAATTACATTGTCAAAAATTGTTTTTTGAGCTCAAAAGATGTTGAGATGCTATACAAAATGATATCTTATTCTGGACCTTATAGGGACCTTATAGGAATGACCAAAAAGGGAAGAAATAGTAAATAATTCTAACTAAATGTACAAATGAAAAGCAAAAAGAAAAAAATTAATTTTGAAAAATTATGGAGAAAAAACACTGTTTTAATCAAGAATAGTAAAGCGAGGCTCTATGAACAAAACAAAATAAATGGAGTAATTATAGCATAAACAAACTTGACAGGGTCATTACAGGAAAACAAAGATATCTTTATTCAAATATCCATTCAACAGAGATGTCTGTGTGTGTGGATGTGTTCTAGGCATGGTGCTAATCACCAAGGATGGCCAAATGAGTAAAAACTGGACGTGTATAGACTAGTGAGGGATAAAACTGGTTTATAATTATGACACAGGGATCTGTGAGTTTTGTAGAAGTATACACCAGTTGTCTAAGTTACTTTCTCATTGCTGGGACAAAATACCCAACACCCACAAGGTAAAGGAGGAAATGTATATGTTAGCTCCTGTTTTATAGAGGGTACATGAGGCTTTGGGGGGGTCTTCTAAATAGAAGCCATAAAACACCAGTATCATGGAATTGCAGTAAAAACTCAATGTGTTTTGTGTTTCAGCTTCATCTTGAAGGATAATAATGAATAGTATTAAAATTTTAAGAGCAAGCATATATATACCAAGCAAAGTTAAGAAAGCTGATCTCAGTGAGGTCATCTTAGAGTTAACTGATATATTCTCTGAGGGACAACTCTTGGTACCAAATGGCAAGATAAACAACCTATAAATTCTTTTCATATAAAATATTTTTTCATATATTTATTGCCCTAGATCAAACCACAACATACAAATGTTAAACTTCCCTGCCCTTTGGACTTAGCGGTGATTTTGGTGTGGGAGAGCATTGGGCCATAACTTCAACTGTAGAAGAACTATAGAAGAATAGACTTGAGAATGTTAAACAAAGTACTGCTTTCTCAGAGAAAGAGAGGGAAAGGATTTTCTGTGCTGTGGTCATAGAGAGGAGAGATTGAATGGTCCTGGGATTTGGGGATGTGCTTTTCAGGGAGACTATGAGATGGGAGAAAGCCCCAGAGAGCTAGTTGGATGAACCCCGAAAGAAAAGTCCTGCGGTTTTGCAGGTAAAATCTAAGCTGAACATAGCTAGAGTTCCTAACTGTCACCGAAGTGAACTTCTCCCACAGTTGAGCCCTTTTGTTACAATTCATTAACTTCACTTTGTTTGTACACGGCACTTGGCTTTCTGAATTTTCTGCAGGAGAGGTGCTATCTTATCTGTTACTACAGCATATGAATTAATCCTAAACTGGGTGATTTTAAACAACCACTATTATTATTTCTCATGAGTATAAGGTTTGGGTGGGCTTGTCTATCCTTTTGGGTTCCCTCATGCCGTTACAGTGAACTAGTCGGCCAGCTCAGGGGTGACTGCTCCAGAATGGCCCCCACCGGGCTCCATCTGTTCTCTTCGGGCAGCCTGGATCATGTTTGCTTTCATGGTGGTGGCAGGAATCAGGAAGACAGAAAGTGCACAAGATCTTTTGAAGTCTAGACTTCTATTTAACATGCTGTAATTCTGCCATAGTCTATTGGTCAGAGTAACTCAGGAGGCCAGCCCAGATTCAATGATCAGGAACAAGAAGCTATCTGATGAGAAAAATCAAAAGCAAGATTAAGGGAAAAGTAGAGCTGGGGCCATTTCACAAGCATTCCACCATACACGGCTGAAGTCTTGGTCTCTTTCCTCTCTGGTTACCCTCAGCAGGTTACAGAACATCGAAAAGCCAAAGAAAGTACAGCAGTGACCTGGCAGTGGGGCCTCCTTCCACCTTGTTCTTGGAGGGCAATCAGTCGGCTGAGTTCTGACTCCTTGACTCTAGACAAAGATGAATGATGTCCTTATTTTAAACTTAAAAACTGTTTATCAATATGAAAAAGAAAAAGCAATCTGAACTTTAATGTGAACCACATAAAGACAGAAATTTAGGACAAAATAGTGGACACATTTGTAAGAAAATGAAATGTAATGCTAAGAGCAGCATTTTGAGGCCATAAGTCAGAGTATCAGAGGACAAAACCTAACAGAGAATTAGACACATTATCCCTTAGGCACAAATAATTAAAAATTTGATTGAAAAATGAAACTTGTTACAAATATTGTGGTGCATCCTGTGACTGAGGATGCTACTCTGACTGTATGTGCAACTTCAGCAAAAAATAGCATCGATGCTATTGAGAGTTCTTTGTTCAGTATTGCGGTCTTCTCTTCATCACCGAAAGTCTTAAAAGGACAACAAAGAATATGTAAATGTTTGGTGATTATATATAAAACTGCTATGAAATACACTGATTAAGTTCATTGTTTTCAGAATAAAAATAGGTACTTTAATTTCATTTAATCAAAATCTGCATGCTTGGGGCTGGCAGTGTAGTTCAGTGGTAGGGTACTCGCCTAGTACACACGAGGCCTGGGTTGGATACCCAGCAGCACACGAGCCACGAAGGAAGGAAGGAGCGTATTTTAAAGAGATCATCAAACTTTCCCTTTATTTTCAAACACTGGTAAGAGAATCAAAAGTTGCATTTTCTTTTTGTGTGTGTGTGATTTTGGAGTAGACAAATCTAAAGGCAGTAGCATATTGCATCTGAAGAATAAGGCTAAAGAAACCAGAATAATTGAAGCCACAATGCACATAGTTATTAATAAAAATTATTTAAGAATAGGAGAGCTTTTTTATATAGAACATGATCATCATTTGCAACTTGACAGAAATGAGAACATTAGAAAGTGGATGAAAAGTTGAAAAGTCTGACAAAGAAGTCGTTCCTAGTTGTGGGAAGTAATAATGCTTCTCTGAAAGTCTTTGAATATGAATGAATAGTGAATTATTTTCTTTCTAGATATTTTAAGATTTTTTCCCACTGGTTCAGAACTCCTCTCCTAATCCCCACCTATATGACCCCTAAGAAAAATTCAGTACAAAGGGCTTGCCTTTCTCTAACTTTCATTGTGTTTAAATTTGTTGTACATATATTTTCACATACCTTGTTTCATACCATTTTCCTTAAGTCTTGTATTAGTTATCTTTCTAGAGCCAATGGTTTGCAAGAGAGCAGATTTAATGCAGACCATTTACAAGTTACAACTTTCACCCATAAACCAAATGCGGGAAGAGTGCCAAATGTCTGTCTAGGCACTGGAGACCCAAAAGATCCAATCAAGGGCTGGGAGCCCACAGCACTGTCCCATGTATATCCGTGTCTGCGGATGATGGCTGAAGAAATCTTCACTGGAACCAGGATATGATGCTCGCAGCAGAGATGACAACCAGAGCTCCCCTGAAGCAGCAGCAGCCATCCTCAATGACAGCAAGGCCCCGAGCTCCTTTTGGACAAGAACAGCCATGTCCACTTTGGCAGAACCAGCTGCAATAGAGCTTCTCCTGGGAAACAGCCCATAACCATCTTCTGCTCCCGTTCTCCTTTATGATGTGTCAGCAACAATCCTCAGGTGGATCCTCTATTCCCAGAGCCACACCAGCTCAGTCCAGCTGGGTGGTCCAGCTCAAGTTGACCACAATAATAAGTCCACCGGGGGCTGGGGATTTAGCTCAGTGATTAGAGTGCTAGCCTTGCAAGCACAAGGGCCTGAGTTTGATCCCTGGCACCACCAAAAAAAAAAAAAAAAAAAAAAAAGTCCACCACAATACCCCTAGAAAGTGGGCAATAGACTTTATCATTATTTTTGTGTTCATGTGCATGTGTGTGTGTGTATAAAATGTAGAATTTGAATGTCAAAATATTACTCAAATAAATGTCTTGCCTGATGTCAAATACATATTACTAAATACAAAGCTTTCTAAATTTAAATTTCTGATCCAATTTGCTATTCAACTGTAATACTGACTACAATATGGATAGTCTGGTTTTATTCACAGCTACTTGGAGCATTGAGACATCCTTTTAGAATAATATGCTCCCACAAAATCAATTCTGTATCTCTGGGTTCCCTATTAAACAAACTTCAGGCTCTTCAGCCTGTGTTTAAGAGGTCACACATTATCTACAGCCCTCCAGGTCTGAGTCCCTCACCTACGCATCCTCTAACATCCTGTGTCATTCCCTTCTCCACTCTCAGACCACGTTGAGCACAGGGTGAATTGGCCATCTGTATCTTTGGAAGGAGACCGATTTTAAAATAACAGGCACGTGGTTTCCCCAAGCAGCCCCTTCTCTCCCTGAAAAGTGCTCAAGGGCTGACAGCTGGGGGCTACACTTTTCTAGGCATTGGTCTTGGACTGGGCAGTGACAGGGGATAAGTCTTTGTGCTATGAAAAATTATGTCTAGCTTTCTTTTATACAAGAGAATTTAAAAAGCTAGTGAATCATGCTCTAAATTTTGTATGTCTTTTTTTTTAAGAGCCTATTGTTTTATGTTCCTTAAGTAGTATTATTGGGTGAGAAAAACAGCAATAAATTTAGGGCCACACAAATCTGGAGATTCATCTTGATTCTACAATCTACAGAATGGACAGTGTTGGGCAAGTCACATAGCCTTTCCTGAAGTCAGTCTCCTTCCTATCAAATAGAAATAGTTAATTATCTCCCAAAGTTATTGTTTGGATTAAACATGATAAACAATTTAGAGATGACCAATTACACAGTGCTTTTCCTACACAGGGTAAAATGTTCTTTTTAAAAAAAAAAAAAACGAACTTCAATTTTATAAAAAAAATCACTACTTTCCACTTCTACTCACTGCTAGAACTCCCACCTTAGTATATATTAGATCAGCTTTGGTATTAATAGGTTAATGATTTGAGCATATGTTAAATGGCTTCTGCACATTAAACTGGCTGCTTTTGGGATATCACTACATAGGCAACAATTAGAATCAGGACACAGTGTATGAAGTATTAAATGGAGAAGTATAGGCTGTAAATTTAGTAGCATCCCAGTAAAAAAGAGACTTTAGGAAGTTATGACAATCTATGGAGATACCGTGGATGCAAAATGACTTGCGGCTAGATAGATGAGTTTGGTGTAGTAGGCAGAGTAGAGAAGGATGGGCCTCTGGGCAGAGGATCGAGTCACAGGGCAGCATCGACAGGGCATATCCATACTTGCACTAAGATGAGATTCTTCTCTTGGGTCAAAAAAATCTTTAAAGCAGAGAGATGTGCAGGAGGATTTGTTTCTTGATAGACCCAGGAGATGATGATTATACAGAACTCCAAAACCACATTTTAACTTTGATTTAAAAACAGCAAGGGGGTATAATAGGCTCATCACCAAAAGAGTAATATAAGAAAAAAAAATGGCTCATCAGCTTTCAGTGCAATTCATACTGTAACAGTGGAAGTCTGTACTTGATTATCCCAGGGATGAAGTAAACATGATCTTCAAAACAAGGAAGACTTGTCAGTCATGGAAATAAAAATAAGAGATATTTTCAGCAAATTATTAACAAGACTTAAAGATAGACTCATTACGGAAGGAGACAGTAAAACTCTAGCGTTTCTGAATTAGAAGACAGGAAAGTACTCTGTTAAGCTGGGAAGAAGCTCTGTGTTAGGGAGATCATGAGTTAGGACTGGAGAATTCTGCGTTAGTAGAAAGATCCCCACGTGGAAATGTCTGCTCAATGCAGCTAATGGAATCAATATAAGTTTAAGGCAGCTTCCTTAACATTTGCTTGAACCTGAACTCAAACTTTAAGTCCACCCTAATCCTAAACCTTGTATCAATAGCATGCATAAATAATGACAAGAAACAACACAAGGAAAATAAAACAGAGAAAGCTTGAATTCAGTCAAAAGAGACTGATTTTGTTCTCTGATGGCTTTTAGGTGGTCCTTTCATTAATAAGTTTGATAATTATTGTTAATTTTGGTGAAAGAGAAGTTTCTTCAGGGTCTCCTTTTCTAAACATACCTAAATATTTCATTTCAGATATATATAGAAGAATGCTATTCTTTTTAGGTAGCCAAGAATTTTGTAGGATCTAGCCTTCCTCCGTCTTTCATAAACCATAAATTTAAAAGGAGCACATCTTTTCAGTTTCTAGCTAATGGAGTCACTGAGTAGAAAAAATCCACCTTATATCAGTATTTATGTATTCTCTATTTCTGCTTTTCTTCCCCTTTCCCTTCCTCCCACTTCATTCCTCTACTCCATATTTACTGATTTGTGTAAACTGAAAGTAGGCAAGAGTTGATTCAGTTAAAAAAAATCTATAATCAAATGCATCTTTATGCCAGTCTAAACTTTCATTATATGAAGTTATCTGAACTGTTCCTAATGAAGTTGAGGTAAAGTGAGCCCTGCATTTGTGCTGATTATAGCAATATACAACAACTTTTATTTCCTCTCTGACATAACTATAAATGTCGAGTTAACTGACCTCCAACTCCAAGTTCTTAAAACAAGTCAAGTGCTCGGGAAAGTGGCTTCATCACCTCTTGTTATTTTCTCCCTTTCGATACATATCCATGTCATAGATTTCCAATGGGTCCTAGTTATTGATCGTTTAAGCTGTTTAGAGGACAGTCTTTGTTTTCTTTATGCTCACTTAAACCTTCCAAAGCCTCTGAGTGCATCCTGAAGGCAAACGTCTCCAGACTCCTGCTAAAGATTGATGAAATGTTGAACGGTGCCTTGAAATCCATCATTCAGAGACTATTTCACAGGATGGGGACTTAAATGGGGGCTGAATAAGCCTGATTCCTCTCCTGCTTATTATGGAAAGACTGCAAAACAGACACGATTCATTATTACAGTGAGATTCTGTCTTTTCCCAAGGCTCCCGCTTACCCCCAGCAGCATGTCTGCCCAATTCTCACTAAACACAGAATCTGTTTAAATGGAAAAATGTAATATTCATGCTTCAGTTCATTGCTGACCTCAGAAGTGGAAGGGAGAGTGATGTGATGTGGCTATTGGGGAAGTCTTCAATTCAATTTTATAATAAAGGAAACATTCTATTTTAGGAACTTATAAGGTGTCACAGATAACCATAAATTTCATGATGGGGGGACGAGAACTTATATTTCATTTCTCAAACTGAGAAGTGCAATCTATTGTCTGTGTTTTCTTACTGTTCAGTACCTGGAATATTATTTCTAGAAAACCATGTGCAAAGATTCCCTCTATTTAAGAATGGTTGATGGCTTTTGGTGCCTCATATGCTATATTTCTCTTTCTGATTGATGGCAGTGGAATAATTCCAGGAAGCATATGATATAAGACTGAGAGATCAACATTCTTTCCTTGGTGGATTGATTACTTTCTTCTGTATTTATAGTTCCTACCAGCACTGCACATTAACATGGTTGATGCACTTAGTTATTCTGACTGTGTTTTACATTTAAATGCAGGCAGTTTAAATGTTACATATTGTAAGTTTATAACTCATAATCAGATGGTAGGTCCCGTGAACAAGAGGAGACATTTGTATCATGTCTGAATAGAAAGTATTTTTGAAATATTTGTGGATCATTATGTTAGGTCCTATATTCTATAACAGGAAATATATGTTTGACATCCATCTATGATTCATTAGATTGGCATGCATGATTTTCAACATCGACCTCTAGGTTCATGTCTAGAACACATGCAACAATAGCATGTGCTGGTTATACATATTTCATATTATGTAAAGTTACTTTATGTATTTAATGTAGTTTAAAATTGCACATATGTATATCATAAATTCAGACATGAAGACAGCTTTCAGTTTTATTTGAAGTGTACTATCTACCTATGTTTGTAGGTGAGTTACCAAGAGAGGAAAAACCAGTTGTAAGAACTGTGAATTTCTATTTTTTTTTGGAAGAGAAAGAGTGGTTATATAGCAAGTTATGACTTAACATCCTCTATATCCAAATGTGGGACTTTAGAACTAAGAAAACTTTTAAAGTGATATATTCTAACCACTTCATTTCTCAGGTCAGTAAACAGAGGCCACAAAGTAGTAAGTGACATGTAACAGGGCAGGTTACTTCCCATTGCCAGTCCTGGCAGAATTTCTTATGTTTTGTAGGTAATTTAGCTACTTGCAAAGTAGAATCATAATGCCTAGCTGAATTGTAATCACCCACACAAAAAACAAAAGAACATGTCATTATTACTACAAAGTATTGTCATGTTTTCGGTAGGTCCCTAAATGTTAACTTTATACAAATATTTGGCCAAATATATCTTCACTAAATATTGGTCATCAAGATATTGAGAGATAAGATTCCATACTAATTTTTACTATTGCACAGTAAAAACCTTTGTTTTCTCAATTCTGATGGCAGGACATTCATATCAGTATGGAGAAACTGTCCTTTTAAATGACCGAAATCTGAATGCTGTCCTGGGGCATCTTGAATACATTTGGGGATTGTTGAAAAAATAAATTTCTCAGTAATTTTTTTTTTTGATAGGTGTGTGACGAGATGCCCTTTAACTTTAGGATAATTGACATCATCTGGGTAAATGTAATAGAAATGTATGTGCATCTCTCGAGGTAAAACCTGATTCACCAGCAACTTTATTAATAAAGCAGCTTCAGGCTGCAATTTTTCACTTTCATAAGAACTGGTCTGATACCAAAAGCATAGAGACTACTTATGCATTTTTTTCTTAAATTGTTGACTAGCTACTCTTTAAACTATTTGTGTCATCATTCTCCAAAGCTGAGATGCTAACTGCTTAGCATGAAGCTAGCTCCATGAACACTACTATGTGCAACCTCCTTCCAATTACTTACTCACTTACTGTAAGTGGCAACCTCCATTGGCTTCCAATATTGTAAGCAGCAATTATAAATCTGCACTGAATTTGGCATCTGATATATTATTTTGTGTTTGCCTTTCCAAATATTTTATTATGTGTCTCAGGACTGTACTAGAAAGTGCAGGAGAAGCGAGTTTAATACAATAAGTTGCTTAATTGTACAAAGTTACACTTTGCTACTTATAAATAATTTGGTCTATATGGTTTTGATCTTTTTCCCCATTTTTACTCCAGAAGCTATCAAATATTTTCTTATACAATAGAATAACTTAAATTCAAATCACATTCTTTTGTCCCCTGAAATGTATCTCCAAAGAACAAGGTATTGTCTTTAGAATATTAGGGAACTCATTCATTTCGTTGTCTTCTGATTTTCACTTGTTTATCCTTTATTCTTCGTGCTCTAGTTAACTCAGAGAAGCTGCAGGTGGAAAATGTAAGGTGTCATCAACTTGCTCCCCATTACTCTGTCACCCTCAGTACTGTCAGCCCATGACATTAAGGGTCTTCAGTTCTTACATTTCTGCTTATTCCACCATTGGTCTCTAGAAGATTTAGGGAGTCAAATGAGGAAGGGACAAGTTTCCTTGAAGAGCTCTGAGTGGCTACCTGGCTGTGGACCCTGGAAGCATCTTGCCCTTAGTGCTGCGATCCGAGTGCCAATGCCCATGGCTGGTGAGAGCTGCAGCACTTGGCTCTTGCCTGCGCTGCAGCTGTATCTCTTGTCTTCTTGCTCCACTGGCCAGAAATAAGCAGAAGCTGTGTACAGGAGAAGCAGCAGCTGAGAAGCCTCCATTTACAGTTTTCTATGTCTTTCATTTCTTAAATTCAAAGTTTCAGTTAATATGGAGCTTTCAAAGATAATATATTATTTCCTTTCACTATAATGGATTACTATCTTCAGGAAGGTGCTTCATATTATTCTGACACTCTTTCCCCCAAAGAAAAACTGAATAAAAATGAGAACTTTGATAATCATTAACGTGAGCACAGTATTTAAAATGTACAAAATACTTCAATACACTATTACAAAACACTTTGCAATAACATTTATAATTAAGTAGAGGCTAAAATAGCAAGTGATTTTTATTTCCAAAATTCCATAGCCAGTAAGCAGGGACTTTTGCACTGAATCTCTGAAGATCTTCTGACCCCAAATGTCCACCTTGATCCTGGGATAGACTCTCTCCCTTGTGAAATGTCAGTTGTGCAGATCAGGAAGTTCTTATGCAGTAGTATTATTGAATTGTCTTATCTTTTGTATGATGTTCAAAGGTTATATTTAATGAAAGGGTGTTTTAACAGATTTGGTTTGTTTCTTTGTAGTCTGCATTTTATGTCATTTGAATTTCTGTGTTTGGGATGTTGAAATGGTAACATCTTGTACAGTGCAAGCTGTGCCAGGTTTTATAGGTCATCTCAACTTTGGTTATAGTTAATCTTTCTGTTACTATGCAAAAATCTATAACAGAATCCCATCTGCTTTTATAATTGCTCAAGAAAAACACATTATTGGTCTCATTTCGATAACATGGAATTAAAATGAAATTGCCCTGATGAACTTATATCGTTTAGACTTTGCTTTTTATATTTTATGAATACATGAGTCAATATATTTCCTAGCAAGTCTTATATTTGTGAATCTGTATACAGTATTTTTGTTTAACAGAAACTGGGATCAATTATATTGAAAAATTGTTCAGTAGAACTGTGTTTTATCATGGGTAGAGAGAACAAAGAATCACATATTCTGGTTTCTTCTTAGTGTAACATGCAAAATTCTCATCCTGTAGTTTTAGGAGATTAAGAATTAAAGTTAAATAGGGATCTGTAATCCAGCATTCAGGGGGCAGAGGCAAGAGGATTGCTGCAAGTTTGAAGCCAGCTTGGGCTGCATAGTGAGTTCAAGACCAGCCTGGACCAAAACAGAACTGATGGAATTTTTATTAAAGATGATATTTTAAATCTTGTCCTGTCCCTTTTGTTCAAAAAAATAACATTAGAGGACATAATCTTCAGTCACTGGAATGGTAATTTTACAGATGCACAATATATATGATCACTCTCAGGTTACTGAAACTTTTAATGTCAGTCTGTATTGTTAATATGACTTCAGTTCAGAAATTAGGAGAGTCACATGTACTAATGAACACTTTGGAGCTTGATTATTATTAAATCTTCACCCCCTTCCTTGGCTAGAGTTCTGCCACAGACTGATGATTAGCACTGAAAGAGAGAAAGATTGTCTCTTTATTGAAATATTTTAAAATAAATTTAAAGCACAATTCTTATGCAATTATTAAGTAGGCATATGTCAAAAGCTTGTGTAACTTATTACTGTGGAAATTGGCAGGATGATCAAACTGGTTTAAGAGCATTTAAAAAGTAGCTACACTTCTTCAGGGGGAAAAGTGCTAAATTAAAGTTCCTAAGTTCCCAAGTGATTGTTGTACTAGAGCTGTAACCTTTTGGGCTATTTTTCTCCTGCACAAAAACAATTCTATGTTACTTTCAAATTCCTGATTGTGAGCCTAATCAGTAAAGAGTGTAAATGGAATAAAGTTTCGTTTTCCAGAGGTAAACCTGTTACATAATGTCCCAGTGTGACACCGAAGAGATGTGCAGTCTTCCTTTGTCCTGTTTCCTTACATTTTGGAGACATTTTCCTAGCATGTCTTTTCCAGGCTGTTCTCTAGCTTTATTTGGTTTCTTGCCCTGAAGGCTGAGGAAGGAAGAGGAAAGGAGCAGGAAAGTTTTTGTTTGATTGCTGGGGTCTAAAGCTGGCTCTGCAGTCTGCAGGCTTGGTAGGCGCTCAAAGCTGACTCCTTCTCTGCTCTTGTGGGTTTCCAGAAGCCCCTGCTGTGTGTACATGTGGTTGTACTTCCCTGATGTGAGTGCTGCTTTCTTCTTCTCTTTACTCTTGGCCCTTAAATTTTTTGGTGTTTCAGGGGTCTCCTCCACTGGAGCCTCGGCTGGAGTTCAAGTGTTTTGCCAGATGGTTGTCTCTCAGGCAATCCTCTTCAGCAGTTGCAGTGACTCCAGTTTGGCTTTCTCCTTTTTCAGTCCTCATTGGTCAACAGGAAACCCTGGTGTACTCTTTGCCTGAGCAAACTCTGAGAGAACAGCCCAACACGATTACAGAAGCAACTCTTACTCCACCACCAAAGCAGCTCCCAGCCCATCTCTGCTGCTCACCAAGCCTCGTAGGTGGACAGAACACACTAGCCCACTGTGTCACTTCGCTGTAGGGTGTGGTTGCTTTGGATCTCCTCCTTTCTGTTTGGTTTGAGAAGGGAAGAGAGAGTCTTCTACTCCTCTCTTTCAGGTAGCTCGTTTTACAACATCCCTTTCACCGCAGAAGTCTTTCTTATGAAACCTGCAAAATTCTCCCATGACTCATATATATTCTCAGTCCAGGTATTAAAACACAGTTTTAAATTGATATTTTACTTGTCAGCTTCCTTTGAACATTTGTTTGTTGTTATTGTATCTTATATTGTTTTGATCTCTGCTTATCCTAAAGTCGCAGATGAAACTTCCACTTCAAAGACTGCGATACCAGTTTTAGCCGATGAGAAATGCCTGAAAGACACTACCTTGGTGGCATACTGCACCACCATTTTTCTCAGAATAATTTTACCTAGGATAACTTATTTTTAGGTAATTATCTGTAAAACATAATAACTTAGGCCTGATGTATGGAGGGATACAGGGGAAGGATTTGAGAAATGCAGGAGTAAGGAGAAGGGCCAGAGAGAAGTGATTGTGAACTGTCTTGCTCTATTTCCTGATCTAAAAAGATATGTAAAAATAACTTTTATGCCTGCCCAATATCCCTTTCAAACTTTTGTGTCTTTTCTGATTATAGGCATTCTCAGTATCTTGATTTACTATCAGAATACAATATTCAGAAGGAAGAATTTAGTGTGCTGTGTTCTAAGAATGTAGATTTCTCTTTCTCCTTCCTCCATAATTTCCTTGAAAGGAGAAACTGTATTATGCTCATTATTTTCCCCCAGTCCCTAGGAGCCTACCTAGTTTACAGTGTACAGTCAGTAAATATTCACCGAGTGAATGATTGAGACAAAGTGGAGTCATGCAGAGTGAGATTTCCCTCTGGGCCCCTGCTTTCTAGAAAAGGCTTTGTCTCTGTTTGTCTTTTTTGGAAGAGCTGGGGAGTGAGAGAGATAGTGGGGAAGGAGAAAACTACATTCAGCATTGTGTGTAGGAGTCTTCTGTTAAAGTGGTTCCTCTTTTCCTGTGTGTCCTCTGAATGTGTGTGTGTGTGTGTGTGTGTGTGTGTGTGTGTAAGTTATGAAACTATATGTAAAAATAATTGTATTGCATGGAGACACACACACATACATAAACACATGCACACATGCATGCACACGCACACATACACACATATAATAAACTGTTTGCTTAGATTGAAAGTTTCTCTATTTAAAACTCTATTGTTTTCATTATATACTGTATTCATATTTAGAATTCATCCATTCATTCAATTGAACAAAATGACACCTAAATTTCAGTCTGGGCATGGACGGTTTCATTGTTTTATTAGTGGGAATTATTCTTCCTTTTAATTTTTTCTTTAATATCTGAAAAAGTCCTTTAAAGTTTTCTTTAATTTTCCCTTTTCTGTACTAAACACAAAAGAAAATAGAAACCTCTATTTAAAATTTAGATTGTGTTATCCTTCATGGCTCTGTTTTCTCTGGCGGCTATTAAAGGGTATGGTTGAACAGCACTCCAGTAGGGTTGTCCTGGAAGTGGTTTTAATGTGAATGCTAATTTATCGCATTCTATGTGGACAAAGGAAAGCTCGAAATACTGTGCAGAAAGAAGCTACTTTTTTTTTTAGTAGGATTGATGAAATAAACAGCCCTTAAAAGGCATATATCTGCTTCACTTAATGCTTTATTTTGGCTTTACTATAAAATGCGTTTTATAGGCAAAAGACAACATTATTGTCCATTTCTCTAAAGAGCTGGTTAAGAGAGTTAAAATACAAAATACTAGATTTGTGGTATTTCATTGACAATAACTTTCTATTCTGAAACTGGAAGAACCATAACATATCCCATTGTTATATGTTTTTATGCCCTTCCTCCTCACTTGGATTACAAAATATTGAGCTTTAAATATAAACATTTTATTTAAATTTATGTTTAACATAATTGCTTCTTTCCTTTAAATAGACAAATGTAAAAGTTCTCTAATAAAATGCTACGGAAAATTAAAATGCATGAATTATAAAAATCATTACAACTGCCCCAAACTAGCACTTCTATCTTTCAGCTAGATAGGAGAGAAATGTTAGTGCAACTAGTTTGTTACTGAACATACATCTTTCCTGGACTTTAACAGATATTTGCCAAGGAATGTTGGATGTGATTTCATGTGGACCAGGACTAAGCACTTGGCTGCACGTGGAAGCCCACTTCCCCACAATTGATCTGAACGTGCCCATCTGTAAAAGGAAAGACATGGTTAGGTTCCAGCAGCTCCAGTCTGTGTACCACAAAGCCGAGGGCGATGCTAACTGAGTAGAGATGGGTATCTAGCATTAATCTTGCTTTTTCTTTTTTTCTTGCCTGCTAGTTTGCCTGAAGAAATCCAGCTACCTTTCATACAGTTGGTCATGGCTTCTCTTCATTAATAGACTCTTGAGATGGCTAGATAAGATGGTCCTGGAGAACACGGTGAGGAGAGTGGACTTGTAACACCCAAAGGCCAGAACTTTTCTTGGGTTTTATGCATTTTTGAGAAAACTGATGTTAAACTGGCTAAAGCAGTGGCCATCTGTTTCATCTGAGGAGTTCTGAAATAGGGCTTCTTGGACAATATCTTAATATTGTCCATTTAATATTGTCCGTTTGAAAAAAAAATATTGTCCGTTTGAGGCTGTTTCATTTGTGCATCTCCATTTTTAAGGGTTATGGTTGTAGCTAGTACCCTTTCCCGTGCAGTGTGCACAGCCAATCTTTCAGTGATTTCAGACACATTCAGTCTTCTCACCAATAGAAAAGACAGTGGAGAACTAAACTGAGCTTTTAAAAATGTTTATTTATTTATCATTTATTTATTTACATTGTGGTGCTGAGGATTGAATTTAGGGGCCTCATGTGTGATAGGCAAGCCTATCATCATTTCCGAAGAAATACAGGCCAACTATAAAAAGACTCTAGGAAAGTTGTAAATATATATAAAATTATTTAATAAAGGGTGACAGAAATTGTTGATGTAAAGCTCATCAACATGGGTCAAAGTTAAAGTTATCAAAGATAATTTTTTGGCTTCTGTTAGAGAATGGTTCCATCATGACTGCTTGGATCTGATCTCATTTTGGATTCTCCCACTGTTTTTCCATTTGGCCAGTTTTCCTGAAGCCATGAAAAGGGACTTAGGGGAAAAATTCTGCCCAGTAAATAACAAACCTTTTGAAACATAAGACCCAAATTCTTCGTATACGTTGTAATATCTTGGCCAGGTAATATAGTCGCTTAGTTATCTTAATTGCAATAATTCCTTGTCAAGTCGGGGTTATGCATATACAATATTAACATGGAAAATAAAACAGCTTCTCCGATTTTGCATTCTGACTTGGTCCCTAATCCACAATTTCAAAAAGGGGATTCTGTTATTAAGAGAAATACAAAATTACATTTGTTCTCATGAAATTTCTTCACGATATTAAACTGCCAAGATAGCAGGTATTTTCCATTTCCCTTGTAGCTGTCTTCATTACTCTGGTGTCTAAAGAATAAAATATGTATTCGACACATTTTAAAATTAAAGATATGTTTGACATCTGAATTATATGTAACCTATAGACTGTCTAATGGAATAAAACTTCATTTGAGCTTGTATTTTTGTGCGCTACATAGAGTCTATCTTATTATTTCCTTGCTTGTCACTGCATTTTGTAGGAGAAGTATTTTAATAGATTGTCTTACTAAGAAAAAGAACAGATGGTATTTTTAAATCACCAAATTATAAGTTGTTAACACTTGAAATTGTGGAAAATAATTTAAGTCTGTTATTTCATTGTATACTTAAGTGATAGATGTAATACTTCTAAAAGAAAAATGTGTATGCACATTATATGTATGATAGGTCATATATATGTAATATGTATGATATTATATGTATGCACATTTATGTATGATAAATCATATATGTATGTAAATACACATGCCAATATAACTTATATGTAGTTTTGATATGCTAAGTGTGTGACTTTATTTGTACATTGCAAGTAGAATATGATTTATATACAATCTTATATTAAATTGTATTTCTAAAATTAACTTGTTGTAAAGAACATGTTGGATGTTGGATATAGTCTTAAAATGGAATAGTTCACACTCTGAGCTCCTAAAGGGAAAATTAAAAAAAAAACCCTCCATGGAGTTACTAAGTAGTAACTCTCTTTATGGACAATATTGTTAAAATATTTTAATATTTGAGAAGGAAAAAAAAATGTTTCAGAAGATTTTAAAAATTCACTTGGGTTTTGCTATAGTTTTTATATACCTTGTAATGGCTATTTGATAAGTTATTTTGAATAATTTGTTTCAGGGCAAGTTCTTTTGTTAAAAAGAGCATCCATGAAAAGATGTGCTTCATGTTACACTTAGCCCAAAGTAATTTTTTTCCCTTTTTCATTTCAATTCTTGGTTTTTACATTGTGATAACGCTCGACTTTTTGTTACCTCTTGAAATGCTTTATGACTATATAATTGGGACTAAGTAGGAAGTAAGTGCACCTGAGCAGAGCAGTTGCTGCTCACCAACTACATAATTATTGTCAAGAAAGCTAAAAATGTTGACTGTCAACTTTAAAAGAAGCACACATGGGGAGCAGTGGTAGGGAAGATGGAAATCACAGCCGGAGGTAATGACTACTCTGAGTGTCTTGCTACCCCAAACATAACATTTGGAAATTCATGAACATTCCTTTTAAATGTTCAAAACTCTTTGCAAAACAAACCATACATTAACTAAAACACTGACGCGCACTGCCTACACCAAGCCGCCTGTAATTTTCAGAAGATTCTTTCTCTGCAACTTCAAAAGAAAGAACAATAACACTTTCAGAAATTGGCTTTGGTAACAAGTAAGTTGGTGATAAATAAGAGATAATTTTGATTCTTTGGCATATAATATGAAATGCCATGCCACATAATTTTCCTACTTCATTATTTTTAAAATTCACATGCAAGTATATCAGAAAAGACAAAAATACGTGCCAGTAATGCACAGTGCATACTTTGTGGAATTCCTCATTGAAAAAAAAATCACCCCATTAGCTTTTATCCCCTGCAACTGCGAAATAATAATGATAATAATGAAAATAATAATAACCACTCCAGATTCATCTTTCAAAATCCATTTGGACAATGAAGGCCCCCTTTGCAGAGAATGATTGACTCTCTGGTTGTTTAGTAATCAGGGCGGCTTCCTCACATCCAGTTCCGGTCTGCGAGCTCCTTTGCCGTTCCCGCCACACCAAGAGCTGCTGCTCGCCATGAAGTGGGCAACTCTGTCACCCAGGAACACAGAGAGCTTCTTTCCCCAACTTGCAGCAGTTGAGGATAAAGATGCACAAACTACAATTTCTTCTACTCCTCTAACTCTTGGTAAAGTTCAATAAATATTTTTTAAATGAATGATGGAATACCTTTTATTTTTCAAAACAGACCATACACAAAATAGCACCAGCTTCGCTCAAGAAAGGGTATTAACTTTGGCCTTCTCTTGGCTGATTTGCCGACTTCTTTACAAATGTGGTCCTCAATCTTCTCTGCCTGAGAAATGGGAATTCACGGTAAAGCCCTCAGGCTTGACTGGCACAAAAACACTGCACACTGTTGGAAAAACTGTTTTTGTGGCTTGGGGTGATGATCGCATTGTATGGAAAGGGCTGAGGGCAATGGCTGCGCTTGAGATGATTACTCTTCACCTGGATCTATTAGCCGGGGTTTTTCACTCAGGAAGATTTTGTAACAATAAATATCTACCCAGTCAATGTTCATTTTAATTGATGACAAGTCTAATGATGCTGTCAAAAATGAGAGTGGGGAAGAGCAAAACAAAAGGAATTTGTTTGAGTGTCTGCATGTTGAGGTACTGTCATCCCTGGGGGACTTGCAGGTCATCATTCTCTGCTCAGGGAAAGTAACTGAAAGTATAAATAGTAAATGCATAGGCATCATTTGATGACTGCCAGCCAGGACGCAAAGCCAGAAGTACCTAACTCTAACCAGTAATTTTCGATAATAAAGCACTTCTCCAAGATCTTTTTTTATTTTTTCAATTTTACTCTTATAACAACAATGTTTGCAGTACGTGGTTACAGTTTTCATGGGAAGTTGGTACATGCACATACCACACATTAGTTCTTTTTTCATCCCCTCCCCCCACCCCTACCCTCTACCCTCTATCTTTTGGCATCATTCACTTTTGGAAAAAGGTCTCTCTCCCTGTTTCTATTATCTATCTTTATTTTGCTCTTTATTTATATTTTGGGTTTTTCATGTAAGAGAAACCATTCAATATTTAAGCTTGTGTGTCTGATTTATTTCATCTGGAATTTTGGTCTCAAGGTGCATGCATTTTCCTGCAAATGACTCAAGTATCACCTTCTGGCAAATAAGTACTCCATTGTGTGAATACCATATTTTCTTCACTCATCTGTAAATGGACATATAGGCTACCTCTAAGACTTAACTATTATAAGTTGTGCTGTTATAAATATGAGTATGCATATATTACTGTAATATGATGTCTTTAACTCTTTTGGGAAGATGTCTAGAAGGGGGATACCTAGGTCAAGTGTAATTTCTAGTTTTACTTTTTTCAGATATCACCATAATAATTTCCATAGTGATTGTACTAGATTACATTCCCACAAACAAAATGGAAGGGTTCCTTTTTCCACCACAGCTTCACCAGCATTTGCTGGTACATGATTTCTTCAGGATAGCTATTTTTTTCTGAAGTAAGACAAAATCTCAGGGTTGTTTTAATTTGCATTTCTCTAATGGCCAGAGATGGTCGATATTTTCTCATGTATTCATTGGCCATTTGTACTTCTTCCGAGAAGTGTCTATTTGTTTCAGTTGCCCTTCTTTTAGATTTTTATGTATTGTGGATATTAGTGCTCTCTCTGAGGAGTGGCAAGTTTTTTTTTTTTTTTCTCATTCTGAAGGTTGTCTCTTCACTCTGTTGGTTATTTTCTTAGGTGTGCAGGATATTTTTAATTTGATGTAATCTAATTCATTGATTCTTGATGTTATTTTTGTGCAGTTGGGATTCTATTCAGAAAGTCCTTGCCTATACATGTCTTTCAGAGTTTTATCTAGAATATCTTGAAGCAGATTGTTTCTGTTTTACCATTTAGATATTTGATCCCTTTTTACTTTAGTTGAGTACATACTGAGAGATAAAGGTCTAGATTCAATCTCTTGCATTTATATAGCCAGTACCAGTTGTTGAGGAGGCTATCTTTCCACCAGCATAAGTTTTTGGACCCTTCGTCGAAGAGCAAAGAGTAGAATGTGCCTGAAATTGTTTCTGCATTCTCTGTACTGTTCCACTGATGGACATGTCTGTTTTTGTGCCAATACCATGTGATTTTTATCACTGTTGCTTTATAATGTAATTTCAAATCCAGGATCATGATGCCTCCTGCTTTGTTCTGTTTTCCCCAGGATTTCTATTGCTATTCTGGGTCTCTTCTGGTTTCATATGAATTTTAGGATTGTTTTCTCTAGTTCCATGAAGAATGCTATTGATGTTTTGAATGGGATCGCTATATAGCAATCCCATTCATCTATATATACTGCATATATATATGCTGTATAATGGGAGTTCAATGCTATAAATTTGCCTCAAAGGACTGCTTTCATTGTGTCCCCTAAATTTTGGTAGGTTATATTGGCATTATTGTTCAATTGTAGAAGCTGTCTAATTTCTTCTTTAATTTCATCTGCGACCCATTGATTGTTCAGGAGGATGCTATTTAATTTCCATGTGTTTATGAAGTGTTTCGTGATTCCTTTTGCCATTTATTTCCAGTTTCAATGCACTAAGGTCTGATAGTATGCATGAGATAATTTTGATTCCTTTGCATTTACTTAAGCATGTTCTATGAGCTAGTATGTGCTCTATTTTGGAGAAAGTCCCTTGTGCAGCTGAGAAAAATGTGTATTGTGATGTTGTGGGGTAGAATACTCTGTATACATTTACTAAGTCTATTTGTTCAAAAGTTTTGTTTAGTTCTGATATTTTCCTGTTGGCTTTTTGTCTAGTTGATCTGTCTATTTGTGACAGTGGGGTATTGAAGTCCCCCATTACAATTGTATTAGTGCTTGTTTGTTTTTTCAGGTCCGTTAATATTTGTCATATATAGTTTGGTATGCTGGTATTTGGTGCATATATATTTATGATTGTCATCTCTTCTTCTTGGTTGTTCCCTTTATGAGGATTTAGTGGCTTATTGTCTCTCTTAGTCAGTCTTGGCTTGAAATCCACTCTGTCTGCAAATAGAATAGCTACCCCTACTTTTTTCCAGGTTCCTGTCACATGAAGTATTGTTTTCCATCCTTTGACTTTCAGTCTATGAATTTATTTTTGAATTAAATGCATTTCTTGTATGCAGCATGTTGTTGGTTCTTGCTTCTTGATCCATTCTGCCAGTCTGTTTCTTTTGATTGGTGAGTTGAGACCATTTACCTTAATGGTTATAACTGATGTATTTTGACTTATTCTTGTCGTGTTATTTACCTGTTGTTGGTTCCCTATTTTTCCCTTCTGTTTAATTGTTTGCCTTCCCTGAAGGATTCATTCTGCTGCAGTTCCTGGAGTTGTAGTTCTCATTTTCTTTCTCTAGACTGACCTTTGGAATATTTTGGAGTGCTGGTTTGGTGGTCATGAATCTCTTCAGGTGTTCTTTATCATGGAAGTGTCTTACTTCTCCATCAATTTTGAAAGATACTTTTGCAGGGTGCGTCCATCTGGGCTGAAGGTTGTTTTCTTTTAAGGCTTGAAATACTTCACTCCAAGATCTTCTTGAGTTGAGGGTTTGGGTTGAGAAGTCTTTTGTGATTCTGATGGGCTTATCTGTATATCATTTATCTGTGTGTCCAGTTCTTTTTCCATACTTGGGAAGTTTTCTGCCATTACTTCTGTGAACAGGTTTTTCATGTTATTTGTATTATCTCCTGTTTTTCATTGACTCTGATCGATTTTATGTTCTTTTTCTTTGGGTCATCTATCAGCTGTTGTATTGATTTTTCATGGTCCCTTACCATTTTGAAGAACTCTTTCTTTTCTCAATCGTTAACCACAATCTTGTCTTCTATACCTGAAATTCTGTCTTCACACTGTTTCATTCTACTGCCTATATTTCAGTGAAATTTTTAATCTCCTGGACATCTGTTTGAATCTGTTTCACGGGTTCCATTTCTTTCCTGTGTTGGGCATTTATGGTTTCCATCATTTTCCTAAGCTCCTCTTTTTTTTTTTTTTTTTAATCTATATCTGCTCTAGAGTCACTAATCATTTCTTTCATTCTGGAAATGATTTCTGTTCTGATGTGTTACTTCTGCTGTTACTTCTTCCAAGAGTCCAGGTGAGAAACTTTCAGATTGCTCCACCTCATTACCACCTGGGTTTGCTTTTGGCAAGCTGGAGATCTGGGGTTGTGTCTTGTTTGTATGTCTTTTCATTTTCTATTTTTTCTTCTTTAGTTTAGTACCTGAGTTGATGCTTATGAACTGCCTATGGCAGGTAGCTTTTTGTTAGCATTGAGAACCCTTGGAAATGACTGCTTCCTCAGAGATGTCTTCCAGGTTTAGTTGGCTTTTGGGTTTTGAGTCTGTTGCAAGATCTTACCTCTTCAATTTATTAGGGCTGAGAAGTTGCTATTTGGCCAGCCCCTGGTTCTTTGACCCTGGCCTGTAGTATTGTTTATGACCCTCTCCCAATCTCAGTCTTGGCATACAAGGAAGAACTGATTAGAACAGTTCTGTCACTTTGGCTAAAGTAATAAAATCAGCAACAACAATAGCATCAAGCACAGCCTAAAAAATGACAAACTATTGATCTGCCACCATTAACCAAATGAAATATATTTGTGGTTATATAATAATATCCAAAATAAACCAGAAACTTGTGTACAGTAAGTATGCCCTCAATATGGCGATTTTTACCCTCGGGGGTAAAATTCAAAAGGGATTAGGAGGAAAAAATAGAGAAATTGAAGAAAAGAAAGAAATGAGAAGTGAGGTTGGAGGACAGGGGAAGATTATGCAAACTTTGGGGAACTAGTAAAGGAAACAGGAGGGAAGGCAAGATGGAAGTAATAAAACAAGAACAGAACAAAACAATAATGACAAAAATCTAGAATTTCATATTCATATAAAAACAAGAAAGAAAACAGAAAAAAGAGAGGAGAGGGAGAAAAAGAAAAAAAAGAAAAAGGAGAGAAAAAAAAAAAAGCAGGGGAAAAAAAAAGTCCACTTCCAGGCGTGTCTCTGCTGTCTCTTGCAGGTAGAGTACCAGGCCCAGGTCCTTGTTGATCAATCCCAGCAGTAGATTTATGGCAGGGTGGCGGTGTTCCCAGCTGAGTTCAATAGCAAGGCTTCACCAGTTCCACTGACGTTCAGCCTGGTCACTCCTCATGGCTCTGGAACCTGATTTATTCAGTTAGAGACACACTGTTCCCTGCTGGTTTGAACTTGGCTCCTTGCTGTTCTGCTGACTTGAACTTGAACTCTGCTCTGCCTTGCCCCACTTTGCTCTGACACCAAAAGCTACTGGCGACTTTTCTGAGTTTGAGCTCGGCCCCTTTCCAAGATGGCAATGATTGGCTGATCACACTCTCCTGGGGGACTTCTGATCCCAGATAACTCACCAGTCACTGCAGTCTCCTGTATCCACTGCTCTGCTCCACCTGTGTGTCTCCATGGAGGCCTCTGGGGTCACCAGTAGTCACTGTGTATCTGCAGGCTCAAGCTGTGTTACCAGCGCCTAGAGCTCAGGCCAGGAGTCTAGGGTACAACCCGGGACTGTGAGCCTAGGCTCTGGGGAAAGCACTGTCTATTTGCCACTTCCTTTTTCTGTGCTGGTCTCTCCTTTGGCTCTCTCCCTCTGCTTCAACTCTTACTCAAGATTTCTGCTGCTCACCACTGCACCATCTTCCTGGAAGTTCACAACCAAATTCTGATTTGAACAAAGTTTGTAGAGGTCTTAGTCCATAGTTGGCTGGCTCCAAGGCAGTGTGGCATGGCAGAGGGGCATGGCGGAGGAGAAAGAGCTCATGGCACAGCAGCAGAAAGCCTGATTTCTTTAATAATTTTAAAAGATAGTTTTGCAGGATAATATCAGTCTGGGATGGAAGTTTTTTTTTTTTTTCTTGGTGGGGGGGCTTGAAACATTTCACTCCCAACTCTCTTCATCCTTTTAGTTTTGTGTTGAACAGTCTGCTGTAATTCTACTAGGTTTACCATTATAAGTGACTTGCTGCTTTTCTCTAATAGCTTTTAAGATTCTCTCCTTTGTTGGACTTCTGGGATATTGATTATGATGTATCATGGAAGTATTCTCTTCTGATTGTGGCTATTTGGCATTTTATATGTGTCACATATAGAACATTTTCTGCTATCATTTTTGAAAACTGATTTTTTACGTTATTTGTGCTGTCTTCTGATTTTTCACTAATTCCTCTTAATCTTAGATAGTCTTTGCTTCATCTAGCAGCTTTTAGGTCCTTTATTTGTGTACTCTTCTTTTTTAATGGTATCTATGAGTAACTGGTCTCAGATATCAGCCTTGTCTTTTAGTGCTGACACTCTGTTCTCACAGTGGTTACTTCTGTTACACATACTTTCAATTGAATTTTTATTCCTTTGGATTTCTATTTGGTACCTTTTCATGGATTCTAATTGTTAGATAAACTGTTCAACCATCTAAAATGAGACATTTCCTTCTTTTGTTGGTAGATGGGGAAAGCAACCTGACCACTGCTCTCTGTGCTTAATGTAGGTAGTGGGGCAGCTTTGAGCAGACCCCTTGATTTAGTGTCAGCACTCTCAGGTACAGCAATCTCTGAAAGCCACATGCCAGTCTTGGCTTTTCACCACAGGGGGCAGGGCCCTGTTCCCTTCTTGGCCTGAGTTTAAACTTTTTGGGGGGGTTTATTACTAGCTTATATCTTCCGCGTGACTTGTGCTTGTCTCTCACTCAATCACTGTGATAGTGATACAGGGGAAAACATATAACTCCCAACCTGCTAGATGTCAGTTACGCTGAGTTCGTGTTGCCCGAAGTCGAAGAATGGATTCTAAGGAACAAAGGAGGTTAAGAGTAGGAATTTTATTGGGAGAGAGAAAGAGAGCTCCTGAGAGACAGGAGGGGACCTGAATGGGTTGCCAATGAGCCCGCTCTTCAGGGGAAGTTTTATAGAGCAAAATTGTGAGGTGGGTACAATGTGTGTCAAAAATGATGACTAACAGGGGCTGGGGATTTAGCTCAGTGATTAGAGTGCTTGCCTTGTAAGCACAAGGGCCTGAGTTCAATCCCCGGCACCACCAAAAAACAAACAAACAAACAAACAAAAAAAAAATGATGACTAACCAATAATAGTACAAGTGTAGTTGTTTAGGTAATAGTGGTCCAATGGAGAAGAAAGTCACATAGTAAATCGTCAAGGAAAGAACAAGGACATTCCAGGGTGAGTTGGATCTGGAGATCTTGGTCGCCCACCTGGGTGACCTAGACTTTATCAGATGTAATCTTCAGTTCATTGTTTATCCCTCAACCAGGGATGTGACTCTGGTCTTTCCATCCTTATTTTGAGACCTGACCTTCAATGGATGTGCCTCCAGCCATAGTTGTCCTGTGTATTGACTCCATTGAGGGCCCAGCACTGTCTGACTGCCTGTAATATTTCTACCTTACTTCGCTGCCTATAATAATAGGGTAACATTAGAAACCATGATGTGAAGTTGTTTTGTAGTTTTTCTGTGGCTCAACCTTAAACAATTAAGCCCTTCCCTAAATGATTCCAGATTAAATACTCTCCAATCTGGCAGACACTGCACTGGCTTTCTTCTCCAGCACTAGCCTGCTATGCAGAGTAAAAACCCTGTGCTGCTTTTCCAGTTTACTGTGTGGATTTTTCTTGGGGCTAGTACTGCTGGTCTGGTCTGCTGTTTCTCCCTAAGCTGCCAACTGTCTGGGCTTACTTGGCAGAGGTAAGTTATTCACGATCAGGTTGGTCAGTTGGTTTCTCTTCTCCAAAATCTTGAAGAAAAGAAGCAGGAATCACCTGAAGCACAAGGGAAATTACTACACAGAAGCTGTGTGGAAAGAATAGTATGACAGTTTTTGAAGAAAGAACATCTTAGCAACATGAAAGAGGAGGGATGGCGATGGCCAGAGAAGGTCTTGCAAATTGAGCAGTTGTGTCTGTTGTTCTGATGTCAGATTTTTCACTGAAGTTATCTGCACAGGTCTTTGAAGCACTGAAGCTTTCTGATATCAAGCTGGAATGGTAATACTCACTTAAACATTGTACCCATTTTACAGAGTTTTGATCTCAATTAAATTTTGTTCAGACATTTTTGTTCTAGTTTGGAAAAATACAAATCAAAGACTACTAAAGTTTGGACACTTGTCAGAATATCTGCAAGATTTTATAAATCATATGAAGTGAGTTATTTCCAAAGACTTTTCTAAGGATATCATTTCCTCAGGGTGCAAGTACACGTTATAGATTCCATGGTCGAACATGTGCAGGAAGTATGGAATTAAACACAGTTTACAAAGATGTCCTATAATATGCTAATGTACACTTTGAAGCTCTGGGTGGTGAGGTTTTGTTTACCAGAATTCTTTGACTTTGCATCTTTTAAAGAATCATTGAGAAGACAGGTGGTTTCCAAAGTCAACAGAAATTCAGCCACATGCAGGAAACATTAGAACCCAAACAAAAAGGTTATTATTCTCTAGAAACACACCATGCCCCTTTTATTGATTAGTAAATTCTACTGATTAACATTTTACTGCATAAATACCATGGCCTCTTTCATATGTATGTTTGCAAAACTCTTTCTAAATAGTCTTTTGTAATTTGCTGATGATTACAAAGTCCACTTGCCACTCTGCTGCTGAGAGTTCAGTCTCTTCTTTCTTGCTGACTGCAAGACAGAGAGAGACTTAAGATTGTATTTGAATTCTGATAAGTTAAAGAACTGGAATGCGGAGTCTTTAACTGTTGGAAAACACTACACTTTGCCCTATGTAGTACAGGTCTTATAAATGATAGCGTCTTTTTAAGAATTCTGACATTTTCAGTTTTTGTTTTGTTTTGTTTTTTTATGCCACCACGCAGGACTCGACAGCATACACAGAACCTACCATGAGAAAAGTAACTGGATTCAAATGATAGTGCTTTTCAGATGGGAAAAAAAAAAAAAGCAGAACTCAGAATATGAAAGCTATTTACTCAAAATAAACTGAAGCTAGCATCTCTACTGAGGAGTAGTTTCCAATTTGGAGAGAACTCTCTCAATTTCCTTGCACTTTTACAAAAAAACAAACAAACAAACCAAAAAAAAAAAAAAAACATGAATAGTATCATTACTTAAAAGGGAAAGTGAACCTACTTCTCCAAGGATGATAGTTTACCTTTCACAGACTGCATATGTATCAAATTCACTTTGTTTGTAAAATAAAAAGGCTGGTCCGTGAAGAATTCTATATTACCTTTTATATAGCTTTCTCAAAGTTCTACGATATATAAAAACCTGCAATAAAAATGAGATAAAGTGTGTATTTGCAAAGGCTCATGTAAGAATGTGAAGTGAGAACTGTCGTGGATTTTCATGAATGTATTTTTGGGTTGGCAACCCTTACCCTACCCCATTGGTCTGAAAGAGAAAGCTCCATTTTCAACATGATTGTCCACTAGTTAAACTTCTTTATTTTTCCTATTATTGACTCTTGAGTTATTGCAGCCACCAACAGTGAAAGAGATTAAGCTTATGGAATATACAATTATTTTTTGCATTCTACTTATTTCTTTTTATCTTTTTGTGCAGAAAACTTACGAAATACTGTTAATGCTTGAACTGCAAATTTGTTTTTATAATTCACAACTGAAAGTTTCATTCTTTTAGGAAATAGAATAGTCATATGATGAGAAGGAGATGACTGAGGGGAATGGATTTGATTATCATGAAATATTTAGTTCAGATTTTTTAATAAGTAGAGCTTTCTGTAGCAGAATTTTCAGAAAATCTTATTATTACTTATGGGACAATGTGAACCCTGTATTTCTCCTCCAGTCTGAGGTAGCACACTCACAGATAAATGGTTAGGCTGGATGATGCTTCAGTAATAATGGGCATGTGTAAAACATGTATCCTTCAAATAAAGTGTGAATCAACCCTTCTCACTTATTCTCTCCTTCTGTGGTTATTTACTTCCATTTAATTGTCCTACTACTAATTCTTTCTGCATCAGAAACACTGTCTGCCTTGAGCTCTGAGTGGGATTTTATGGCTAAATAGATTCTTTGATTCTGTGATGATGTCCTCTGGAGGCAGGGATTCGATTCTAATCTCAGTGCTTGCTGCAGTAGAAGACATTCCTCAGGAATTTGTTGTCCTTCCCTTCAGGGTAAACCCCCTGAAGCCACAGTTTTCTGTGTGTGGCACTGCCCATCTCTGAGTTTCCCAGAGTCAGGCCCTGATGCCCCAACTCTCACTCTTCCCTAGCCACTGTCTCATCTATTTCATATGCCTCTTCAGTCTTGGTGCATGTATTGGGAATTATCATGCTCTATAGGACTGTTTCAGGTGAAGAGGTTTTAGAAAAATCTTCCCACATTTATGAATCATGACAAATGCCTCAACTTCAAGTCACCCCCAGCCTTCCTTCAGTCTTGCCTTCAAGTCATCCTTCAGTCTTGCCTCTGATGAGTAGAATGAGAGTTTCAGGCTTCCTGTGCAGGACATTTATCCTTTATGTAATGAAATTGTTCCCTTTGCACTACTCACCACTTCAGGTACTTCTGCTGTTTTCCACTCTTAATGTCTGTTAAACAAAAAATAACCAACACTAAGAAGTTATTCATGGGTGTAATCTTACAGAACAAGAGGCAAGTCTCATTTCCTAATGCCCTTTAGTTCTTTCTAACCTACCATTTTAAGAAATAGAGGATCTCAAGTTCCATGTTGGAAGAAATAATGCTGTTCAGCTCATTCTTATGAGCCGTGCTTCATTAATAGAGTGTTATGTTTTAGGAAAATCCTTGGCACAATGGGCTACACAATATTTTAAACATGAATTATGCTTTACAGATTAGCACATGACACTGTGTGCCCAGATCTCTATGGGTGCAGGACACTAATACCAATAGGAGCTGGGGATTTAGCTCAGTGATTAGTTTGCCTTGCAAGCACAAGGCCCTGAGTTTGATCCCCAGCACCAAAAAAAAAAAAAAAAAAAAAGCCAATAGGAGACTGAAGCCTTTGAAATATGTTTACTGGGGGAAAAACATTCCACAAAATACTGATAGACTTTAACATTTCAGTTTTCAGGGTTATATTAATTTCTTACTTAAACTCTTATAACATTATTAAACTAATTAGAAGAAATTGTTTTTATATACTTTTGAATTCTTCAGTATATATGTCATATATATATAAAAGAGGACCATTGTATCATTTTAAAATTATTTTTATTAGTGCATATTAATTATATATGATAATATATTTCATTTTTATACATGCATATATTTTGATCATATCCGCCTCACTTTATCCTCTATATTCTTCTCTCCCCTTTCCCATGGTCCCCTTCCTCTTCTCTAAGTGTCTCTTCCACTTTCATGTCTTTTTTTTTCAAGATTTTGTATATGGGAGAAAACATGAGATACTTGTCTTTAAGAGTCTAGCTTATTTCACTTGACATGATGATTTCCAGGTTCCATCTATTTTCCTGCAAATGACATGATTGGGTTCTTTATGGCTAAATAATGCTTCATTGTATGTATATACCACATTTTCTGTATCTATTGACAGGCACCCAGGCTGTTTGTATCACTTGGCTATTGTGCTGCACTTACTATAGGTATGCAGGTATTGCTATTGCATGTTGACTTTTATTCCTTTGAGTATATACTGAGTAATGGAATGACTACCATGTGGTAGCTCTGCTTTTAGTTTCCTGAGACATCTCCATGCTGGCTTCCATAGTGGCTATCCTAATTTACATTCCCACTAACAATGTATAGGGTAAAGAAATACTTTAAACCATTTTATTTATGTACGAATAAAGGTAATATGATGTCAGTCTCAGGACTTCCAGCATTCTGACAGGTTACCATATTCTATTTGCTGAATCAGCTAAGATGCTAACGCTTTAATTCATTGAAACAAAATTGATACCTATAATCCTTTGAATCACTATTTCTTAAGGTTAAAATTTATGATCTTTATTTTCAAGTAGAATTTTAACATTTCAGTTTTACTACATTTAATTGGATAACTCTGTTCTCCACTGTGGGAATTTTAAAAGGAATATATTTTTACCTGGGCTGATTTTTTTTTTTTTGAGGGGGGAGGTTGCTGGGGATCAAACTCAGAGCTTTGAGCTTGCTAAGCAAGCCGTTTAACACTAAGCTAAATCCCTACTCCTCAGGCTGTGTTTTTTTTTTTTTTTAAATAAAGTACAGATCTTAAATCTATAATAATGTGTTTTGACAAATGTAAGTACCATCCCCAAAGATAAAGGCACTTCTTTTACTCCAGAACTTTTCTCCCTGACTTCCAGTTGGAATTTCTGCTCCCATAATCAATCACAGTTATGATTACTATAGGAATAAATTATTTTTGTGTGTTCTTGAACTTTATGTAATGGAACCATAAAATATGCATTCTTGAGGCTGGGGATTTAGCTCAGTGATTAGCTCTGAGTTCGATCCCCGGCACCACAAAAAAAAAAAAAAAATGCATTCTTTCTCTGGTCTGACTTCTTTTGTGTAATATCTGTTCATAACACTCTAGCATGCTGTTGCATGTATCAGTATTTTGATTTTTTTATTGCTTTGAAACATTCCATTAAATAAATATACTACAATTTGTTTATCCATTCTCCTGCCAGCAGATTTTTGGGTTGTTTCCAGTTTGGGACTATTATAACTAAAGCTGCTCTGAACATTCTTTTACAAATATTTTGGTATAAATACTCAAGACTGACATTATAGAGTTTATTTTAAATATATGTTCAGCGTTATAAGAACTTACAATTTTGTAAATTGGTTTAATCATTTGAATTATGTTATACTCTCAATTCAATGCATTGGAGTTTCATATCTTTGCCAGTATTTGGTGTTTATAGTGTATAAAGTGGTTTATCATTGTAAATTTAGTTTCAGTTTTTTCCTAATGCTTAGAGATGTTCAACATCATTTTATATGCTATTTGAACTTTTTATATATTCTATTTTATAAAATGTCTGTTCAAGTTTTTCACCT
>PVJO010018811.1:0-35753 GCA_004026905.1 Hystrix cristata
TCTTTAGCCACTCATTATTTGTTGGGCATTTGGGTTGTTTCCAAGACTTAGCTATTACAAATTGTGCTGCTATGAACATGGTTGTGCATATATCACTGTGATATGATGATTTTAATTCTTCTGGGAAGATACCAAGCAGAGGAATAGCTGGGTCAAATGGAACCTCTAGTTGTAGTTTTCTGAGGAATCTCCACACTGACTTCCACAGTGGTTGGACTAGCCTACATTCCACCAACAGTGCAGGAGGGTTCCTTTTTCCCCGCAGCCCCGCCAGCACTTGTTATTGGTTGATTTCTTGATAATAGCTGTTCTTTCTGGAGTGAGATGGAATCTTAGCATTGTTTTGATTTGCATCTCTCGAATGACCAATGATGTTGAACATTTTTTCATATATTTATCTATTTTTATTTCTTCATCATTTCAGATGCCCATTTTTGGATAGGGTCTTTAAATTTGGGGGGTTTGATCTTTTTGAGTTCTTTATATATTCTGGATGTTAGACCTTTGTCTGAGGGACAGCTGGCAAAAATTTTCTCCCAGTCTGTGATTTTTCGCCCTACTCTATTAGTAATTTCTTTTGCCGTGCAAAAGCCTTTTAATAGGATGTGGTCCCAAGCATCAGTTCTTTGAATTGTTTCCCGTGCAGTCTGAGTATTATTCGTAAATTTTTTTCCAACCCTTATATCTTTGAGAGTTCTTCCTATTTTATTCTCCAGGAGATTTATTGTTTCTGCTTTTATGTTTAGGTCTTTGATCCACTTCGATCTTAGTTTAGTAGCTGTATCCTCTCTGGAATCTATCTCCAATGTTTTCTGTCTCCTAGCGTTCATTATCCATATAGCCCATTCTTTTTTGGAGGTGGAGTGGGGAGGTACTGGGGATAGAACTCAGGGGCTTGCACTTACTAGGCAAGTGCTCTACCCCTGAGCTAACTCCCCAACTCCCTATATCCCATTCTTTTGGCAACAAAATTAGACTTTATTTTCTCTTCTTTGTTGCACACTGCCTGAAACTGTCTCTGCCTCTGGGGCTAAGAAGCAGTGGAATAGAGAGAAAAAAGCAAAGGAGCACCTTGCACACTGTGAACACCATCAGGAATGAGGCTGTCTGGCCAGGTAGAAGGCTTTCTTCTTTTCTTCAGTCACTTCTTCTGTCACCAAGCCCACCAGTGGGATGGTTTGGCAGTGATGGGGGGGTGATTCATGTACTTGGCACTTAAATTGCTTGTTAGAAAAGCAAATCAATACACTTCAGTGTGCATTTGTATTTTTATAGAAGATGTAATTGAATAAGTTATGTCATACTGTATTCAGCTATAACATTTTTATTTTTTCTAGATCTATCTATTTTGTGGATCTAATTCATCCACTTCAGGTTAGTATTTCAAAGCTATTACTATTTTCTTTGCTGCTTTGAGGGTAGGGGCATAATTTATCTTTGTGTCAAGATTGGGCTTTTCTTTTGGGCCAAACTCTAATGCTCCTTCAAGTAATCCCCAGACAAGTCCAAAGTGCCATTCTGGAATGTAAATATAAGGAATAAAAAGTGCTCAGCTATTCTGTTATAGGAAAACTAGACTCTGTTTTGAACAGAATGGTGTCTCTGCAAATTTTATGATTTCCTGTTGATTAAATAGAGGAGCAATGGAAGCTGGAGGTCTCTTTGGGGTTATTCTGCCTATAGAAAATAAGTTGGTGGCACAAGCTGCAGTGATAATTAGGGAAGACGCAAAGAAGCTTCCAGTGAAGAGATATGTCTGATCATTTCCAGGAGTAGAAATAACTGATGCACAATTTCAAGTTTTCTTGTTCTGACTTTCCATTTTCCTTTGTAATGGTCCTGCCTTTCATAAGCTTTATTGAACAACATAACCTGGCAATAGAGTTCTATAGATCAGCTATCTAAATTGGCAATGCATCTGCAACAATCTATTCAGATTTGTGGAATGTGTATATGCAATCATTGAGACTCTTAAAATTACTGGGAGAGGGAGCCCTGTAAAAGATTGGGTATCATATTATATAAGTAGAATGCAAGATTATGTTTATTGTAATTTGAGGAGTACAGAAAAGATATTTGAAGACTTGTAATGTGTTTAATACAAGGAGAAAAAGTTGATTCATGCCAGGAGTATAAAACAATCACCTTCAAAATAATAAATCTCACCATTTAATGTCATTTGATAACCTTAGAATGCACAGCACAATTGAATAACAGTAGATATTTCTACACATGAACTTTCTATACAATCATGAAATTAATCATGTTTCACTCCCTAAATGAGTTCAAGT
Organism: Hystrix cristata; assembly: GCA_004026905.1. Lineage (NCBI taxonomy): Eukaryota > Metazoa > Chordata > Mammalia > Rodentia > Hystricidae > Hystrix > Hystrix cristata. Next base: position 2,292 of record PVJO010018811.1, read on the forward strand.
CCTGAGAAGAAGCAAAAAGTCCATATTTAACAGTCAAACAAAGTCAATTGCAGATCAAAAACTGTCTTAAAATACCATTAGCAGGAAGGAGTATATGTTTAATTTTCAAATATACTTTAAGTTGGTAGATACATTTTTCAGTAAAACTACAAGCACTTTGTGGTGAATCATAAAGCAATTTTTTCTCCTAATTATTTCTTCATAGATATTTTTGAGTGTTAGTGCTTTTGTTTAGATTTTTTAGGCTGCATTAATGAACACTTTTAGATGAGTGTGAAAGCTCTCTGGGTTTGTGACTGTGAAAAAAAATCCCAAATCCTTAAAAGTGGTAGTTTTCATTAATACTTTAAATTATATGAATTATTCTGTATGAAATGATTTAAAAAATCATTAGTCTTCCTTTTCTTCTAGTTTCCAAGATATTAATGTCAAATGAACTAGTTCAATCTTTCTCAATATTTCTAAAATTTTACTTTGCATTTTTGAGAGGAGATGAGATATATTTTCTCAAACATAGTACTATTTTCACAACTACTTATAGAAAATATAGTTACAGATTCTATTACTAATTATTTTATTATTGCTATTATTTATTGATTGATCAATATGTTTTTGAGAAGAAAGTCTTTTCTTAATAATTTTTAAACTGAACTTTAAATCTTCCTTACAAATAAAGTTGATTGAATGGACTGGAAGCTTATGAAGCCTAAAACTTAAAAGTGAGTCAGTGTTTTGCAGTTTCTTAATATTTTAATAGAAAGATCTATAAGATGACGATTTAAACTCTAATTTATCAACAATAACTGTGAGTATTATGGAGGAAATTACATTTAATTTTTTGTTAGGATGTCTAAGTTGGGGATATGCAAATATTCTAAAGTCATACCCATTATTCTTGGAATTTTGGGTTCTAAGAATGTCTTTACTTTCTTGATAGTGAATTTATTAATATTATTGCTATCTAAGGAACACATGTAAAAATGACCCAGTCACTAGACAACTTCATAGGGAAACTTCAGACAGAGGTAAAATTACAACGAAAATAATTTAGAATGATGAGATGTAGAGGTATGGGGCAGCCCCTTCAGATAGTCATTCTGGAAGACCTTTCTGAACAGGGGACATTGGAGCTGGGGTCTGAATGACAAGCATGAGCGATCTGCCCAAAAAACAATGTGGAGGAAGAGCATCTCAAGTGCTATTGTTTGGATCTTAAATGTCCCCAAAGACCCACATGCTGAAGACTTAGTCCCCACCTTGGCACTACTGGAACCGTCAAGAATTGGGGCCTAGTGGATGAATTTTAAATCATCCGGGTGTGCACTTGAAGGGGGCTTTGGGGCCTCACTCCCTTCTTTCACTCTTTTACTTCCTGGCTGTGAGGTAAGGATTTGTTCTGCCATGATGTGCTGCCACAGGCCCAAAGAAATGAGGCCAACTGATTGTGGTCTGTGATCCAATATAAATCTTTTCCCTCTAATATATTGATTATATCAGTTATTTGTTATAGTAATGGAAAGCTTACACATAAGGAAAAGGGAAATAAAGTGGGACCTTCAGATAGGAAGGGGCTTTGTGTGTTTGAGGAATGACAGAGAGTGTCAGCGTTGGAAGAGGAATAGCCTAGGCAAGAGGTGTTGCTGATGCATTAGGAAAGATCGGTAGGGCCAGAGCATAGTCAGGCTGAGAGAGTTCTTATTTATGGACATGGAATTATGACCAAGATATAGTCGAATACAAAATTTTGTTGCAAATATCCTGGGTAGGAATATCCCCTTCAGATAAAACCATGTATTCATTTCCATGTGTGTCTTTAGGCACAGAGATACGTTGGGGGTGTATGTGAGAAAAATGCTAACTCTGGAAATCTCTGCGGCCTGGACTTCAGGTGAAATTAATTCTCCTTTTTATATTTTTCTGTATTGTTTGAATTGTTTACTAGAACAACATAGTCATATCAAATATTCTACATGAAAAATGAGGCATAGTTCTCTTTGACTAAGACTTCGTGCTAAGACAATATTGACACTATTGTGGGTTCCAATCTCTCATGAGGTAGGAAAAGGAGGGATTTATAAAGAAAAATTTGTCATATTTAATTTATAAATGTAGAAATAAAATTTTGTGTTTGTGTTTGGGGGATTTCAATGGATATGGAAAATTTAAAAGGCACAAAAAAGCCTGCAGGACACAGAACAGAAACAGTCAAGAAAATCTTATGTACCAAAAACAGAGCTTTCTATATACAAACAGCATTTCTCTCAACTTCTGGAAAGTGATGAATGGTAAAACATTTTTAAAAAGGATAACGGAAGGAAGCAGATAAAAGGATAAATGCTATACAAGTTGCACAATAATTCGATTCCTCATTCTTTCAACACAGATTTAACATAACCTATACTAAATAAATAAAGGTTTCATGTAAGAACTCTAGTTGAATTAAATTCTCATGGGTATAAGAATAAGATGTGACCACAAAGGGAAAGTGGGCAGGCTGGGAAGAGAGCACAGAGGTTATTGCTGTATAGTAGAATAGTGAGACTCTGTCAAGAGTTCCAAAAAATAAATAAATCCTTCTGAATTTACTTCTCTTACCAAAATCTTTCTGTTGTTTTAGATCACTCTTTTGCACTTGTCCACATTCATCTTTCATTCCATTCCCGTATTCCTGTGGTATCCATGGAGCTCTGATGAGGAAGATTTCGCTTGAATGAGCTTTGTATTTGACATATAACTAATATAGGTGATGGTCACAAGGAAATGACTAGGACAATGTTATTGTTCCAATGCTGGATTACTTCCTTAGATAACTCATGAAAACTTCACTTTTTTCTTCCTGTAAAAGTAGCTCGTGTTTTATTCCATATATGGAGAAAAGGCTTTTCCATTTTATTAAGTAAATGTGTGCCTTTTGGCAAGGAAAGACGGAAAATATTAGTCATTTCCAGTTCATCCATATCAGGATTTTTACTCTTAGAAGACCAAGATACAATTAATATCTTTCTTATTATGACATCCAGACATTTTCCTGGGTGTCATAATAAGACATCCTGTGCTGAATCTGGAAAACTTCAAGAAGTTATTTGTAGCTACATCTTGCTTAGAAGAATAGTATGTGGGCAATAACATAAGACACCTTGGTAATGCTTGCAGATAACCTGCCGTGTGCACTGTTCGGCCATAACTAGAGGCTTCTGTTTGAAATAATCAAGTTTGGCGATGATCCTTGAAGGTGCTGTTGCTTTTATTTCTTTCCCCAATCATGCTCCTTCAAATTTGCTAGGTTTTTATCCGTGTTGGATCATACATTTGGTCATATTAAAATCCACCCTTCACTCTTCAGCTTTAGCTATGTTTGTTTCTCATACAGGATTGCATCTGACATTTTGCTTGCTTGGGCTTATGTGCTTAGACTTGACTCTCAGTTCTTGTCTGAGTAGTTGCTACGGTTCTCTCAGCAACCATTACTAACCTAGCTCCCTGTTAGACATGCTTCAGTGGTAGTGTAAACAGAGCTGAGGCTGGCGCTCAGACTGTAGTGGGCCGACCCAGGTAGCCAGTGGGTTGGGGTGGGTGAAGGAGAAGTAAAACTGTGGGAGGGCAGAAAGCATGAAAGTCCATGAGTCAATATGTGACCATGAAGAAGAAGAATACCTAGACTTGTGAAGTGCTAGACCTGTCACCAGTGACTTCCTGTGACTATCCCTGTATACCCTGAGGTGAGACAAAAATTTCCCATCCAATTCTGCAGGCGTTAGCTGAACATGCCCTTTCCTTAACCAGTTCTGCCTCTGGCTAGGGAAATGGTTGTGAGGTTTGAAATTGCTGTTCAGCATTTCTGATTTTCAGAGGTTTAGATAACTCTTTAATTAAATTAGTTGGCTCTTATTGGATTCTGGAACCAGGCATGATCTTTGATAAACTGAGATAAATGCATTTATTTATCTTTTATTTTTAATGTTTCATATTACAAAATTAACAAGGTAAACAGATTTAAAAATAAATAAATAGATAATTATATATATAAAATATATGAAAAATTGTGTGTCTAGTTTATAATGGCTGGTAAGCAGTTTAATTTAATCTTGGCTTTATACTTAGAAATTGATTGAATTTTCCTGCCTCATACCTGAGATCCATTCATAAAGTTAGCACAAAGTCCTGTGGGCTACCCAAGTTAGTCTTTTATGTTATTAAAGGCCATAGTGTCTCTCAGGACTGGCATTACACATCTATTTCCAAAGAAGGGACATTTTTGATCATTTTTCTTCTATAACTTGCTGCTGAAGTCTTCTTTCCTTTACATAATGAAGACCAAAGAATAGAGAAAAACATAGAGACCATTTTAAACATTTAATTTTAATGTATAGATTAATTCTAATTAATTCTAATACAAATTCCAAATTTTTTTTTATTAGTACATGTTTGCTATACGTAATGATCACATTCATCATGGGGAATTTGTATCTGTACATAATGTATCTTAATTCATTTTTTCCCATCTCTGTCCCTCCCCTTCATCCCTTCTTCCCCTCACCATTTATAAAAATTGTTTCCATTTTTTAATACCTTTTCCCTTCCTTCTCTTCCCTTCTCCTTACCCCCTCTCTTCTTCCCCTTTCCATTTGAACAAGTTCCTCCTGTTTCCCAATATCTAGCCTCCATTTTGCTTCTTATTTACCTTTTGGGGTTCTCACACAAAAGAAACAATGTGATATTTAAACTTATGTGTCTGATTCATTTCATTTAAGATTATAGTCTTGAGATGCATCCATTTATCTAAAAATGTCTCAAGTTTATCCTTCTTTATGGTAGAGTAGTACTTCATTGTATATGAATACCACATTTCCTTTATCCATTTATCTGTTGATGGGCATATGGGCTATTTTATATATCACTGTGGTATGATGCTTTTAATGCTTTTGGCAAGATATCTAGAAAGGAAATACCTAGTTTTAGTTTTAGTTTTTTGAGGACTCTCCGTACTGATTTCCATAGTTGTACCAATTTACATTCCCACCAACAATGGAGAAAGGTTACTTTTCCCCCACAGCCTCACCAGTATTTGCTATTGGTTGATTTATTGATGATGTGAGTGAGATGGAATCTCAGTGTCGTTTTAATTTGCATTTCTTGAATGACCAATGATGTTGAGCAATTTTTCATGTATTTATTTGCTGTTTGTACTTCTTCATCTGAGAAGTGTCTATTCATTTCATATGCCCATTTTTGGATTGGGTCTTTCAGGTTGGGGGATCTTATTTTTTTTAGTTCTTTATATGTTAGTCTTTTGTCTGAGGAGTAGCTGGTAAAATTTTTTTCCCATTCTGTGGGTTGTCCCTTCACTCTGTTTGGTGGTTTCTTTTGCGGTCAAAAGCTTTTTAATTTGCTGTGATCCCATTTGTTGATTCCTCACAATATTTCCTATGGGATTGGGATTTTGTTCATAAAGTCTTTGCCTACCTCTATGCCTTCAAAAATTTTACCTATTCTATATTCCAGCAGATTAAGTGCTTTTGTTTTAATATTTAGATCTTGGATCCGTTTCAATTTTAGATTAATGCATGGTGAGATATATAGGTCTAGGTTCAATATGGCCAGTTTTCCCAGCACTATTTATTAAAGAGGTCATCTTTCTTCCAGTGGAGATGTTTGGCCTTTTGTCAAAAACAAGACAGCTGAATGTGCTTAGAATTTTTTCTGCATCTTCTATTCCATTGATCCTCAAGTTTAGTTTCTTTTTTTTTCTTCTTTTTTTTTGCCAATACTAATGCTGTTCTTATTACTGTAGTTTTGTAGGGTAACTTCAAATCAGGGATTGTGATGCCCTCTGCCTTGCTCTTGTTCCCCAGAATTGCTTTTGCTATTCTGGGTCTCTTCTGGTTGCAAATGGATTTTAGGATTGTTTTCTCTAATTTTATGAGGAATACTATTGATATTTTTATTTGAATTACATTAAATCTGTATAACCATTTTGGAAATATGGCCATTTTCACTATATTTGTTCTGCCTACCCAAGAATAGGGGATATCTTTCCATTTTCTGATATCCTCCTTAATCTTCTTTTTTCAGAGTACTGTAGTTTTCAATGTAGAGGGCTTTCACTCCCTTAATTAGATTGATTCCTACGTATTTCATTCTTCCTGACGCTATTGTAAATGGTGTTGTTTCTTTAATTTCTCTCTCAGAGAATTTGTTATTTGTGTACAGGAACACTATTGACTTTTTATTATTGACTTTGTATCCTGTTACATTACTGAATTTGGTTATAAATTCTAGGAGTCTTTTAGTAGAATTTTTGAAGTCATCTATGTGAAATAACATGAAGTGATTTTCATCTCAAGTCCTAAGTAAATGACAAATAACTAATTTCTATTAATTTATTAGCTGGAAGCTGATAGTTGTTTGTTATTCATAATAGAAATGTTATTCATATTATTCTTTTCTTTAAAAAAAATCTCATGTGTTCTTGAGAATGTATTCAAATGTTGGTGGTGTAAATTCCAACAGTACATATGTAGGCATTACATCTATGTCCGAAAAGAAAAAAGAACCCAAAAATACCCAAATTCTTTTTCTATTCTGGCTGCCCATTTAGCAGTTAGGGCCCATCTTTGACTCCAGGCATATATGAGTGGACATATTCATGCATCCTTGGGCTGTTTAAAATGTTTCCAGATTAGTTGATAAGGTTTGTTGCTGAAAGTGATGGGTAGATCTCAGATTTAGAGTTTTATTCTTTTTTTTTTTTTTTAAATCTCAGGTCTGAAATGTCCTCCAAAAGCCCGTATGTTAAATTCTTAGTCTCCAATCAGCATTATTTAGAAGTGCTGGAAACTTTAAGAGGTGGAACTGAGTGGTAGGAATTTAGGTCCCTGGATTCATAGCTCTGAGGGAGATAGTGGGACCCTACCCCTTCATCTTTCTGTCTTTTGAATCCTAGCCATGAGGTTAACCGTTTCACCATTTTCTACCTTGGTGATATGCTGCCTCACCATAAGCCTAAAGAGCTAAAGGACTAACTCATCAAGATTGAAATGTCCAAAATTGCTAATCAAAATTTTTTTTCTCTTTATAAGCCAATTTCCACAAGTACTTGTTACAGTCTTGGAACACTGACTAGTGCACCTTTATAAAGAACAAACATTTTTTATTCACAAGAGGATAAAATCCTCATGTAAGAATCCCAGTAACATGGAGCTATGCTAATGGAGACAGAGTAAGTTGTTTCTATTGATTGCTCTTGTACCTTATATTGAGGAGCACCTAGGATACTGTATTCCTTTAATCAGTTCTAATTTATATATGACTATATAAATTTGAAATTGTCAAAAATCAACATTCATTCTGTCTTCTTTTGTGCAGTCTTCTACATGTCCTTTTCATGCCACCTTTGTTACTTACATCCTTTTCTCTGCTATTTACTCCTTTTTCTCCAATCTGAGACCACAATTGGGAGTTCACTGTTCTCCATGGACTCTAGCATTGAGTGCTGTAGTGGAAACCTCAAGAATATTTGGATGCAGAATCCTTGCCAAGAAGATTGGTAGCCCCAAAATAAATAGTGGCACCAGTGAAGAAATTCCAGTGGAGTTAATGTTTTATTGCCCTTTCCTGAAAGAAAATAATTTGTATACTTAAAACATTTAAAAGATAATTTTAAGCATTTTTTTTCTTATACAGAATCTTTGACTATAATCGATACCAGGAAATACACACATACAGACACGCACCACATAATGATGTTTCAGCGATGAACACCATATACAGTGGTGGTCCCATAACATTATAGTGAAGTTGATCAATTCCTATCCCTAGTGATGTTGTAGTCATCATGGATTATAACACAGAGCATCATACATTTGTGGTGATGTTGATATAAACAATAATGCACAGTATGTAATACTTGATAGTAACAATAAATGACTGTCTTTGGATTATATATTTATTATATTTTACTACATTTTAGTGTACTCCTACTTATAAAAAAAGTTTGCCATAAAATACTACACTGTGTTATGTCAAAAGCATCCTCATCCATTTCTTGTTTACTGTACTTCTTGACTGCATGAGGAGAACACATCAAGCAATTGGCCTTACCGTCTAAATTTGCGCAAGTACACTGTATGATGTTTGCACAAGGATGAAATTGTGTAATCACATATTTCTCAGAGTGTATACCTGTAGAAGTGTCTAATCAAACCCAAGAAGTGATATTAGGCATGTATTATTCTACACCAAATGTGCATATTTAATAGAAATATAACAAGTTAACAAACACTCAAAACTTTAAAATACTTCAGGTTTTCAGTAGCGTTTTTCTGTATCATGCTTCTTGTTTCTGTTACGGACTAGAACAAGATAAATTGTGGCTTATGGAGCAGGGTGTCTGTGCTCGTTATAGCAGCAATTTCCATTTGATTTTTCAGGACTACAGAGAGGAAATGAGTTCTTAGGGAAGTGTCACAAGGCTATAAACAATTTAGGCTGACATATTTGAATTTTTCTTTCTGGTAACAGTGACAACAATTAAAATAGAAATGAAACAGGTTGAGACTAACTGTAACATGCAGATAAATGGGTCACTTAATTCAGAGGTCAGCTGTAGTCATAGCCTTAGTTATTATTATTGTTGCTGTTATTATCAAAACTGAATGTAATCTTTGGAGTAAAAGTTTTTGATCATTATGTTAGTTTAGCTAACATTATCACATTCAAAGTACCATCTGCCATTTGGCAACTGTGATCATTGTCACTTACAGTATAAACTTGCTAAATTTTCTCTGAATAGATACCTATGCCCTGTGAGGTGGCTAAGGTACATTCACTTAAGGCGGCTCCTTCTTGGCTCTTGTATTTTCTAACTTTAGATTAGAAAGGAAATAGTTACCTAGAACCCATAATAGGATGGTTTCCCCCCAAAATAGAGTTCTTTTGTTTCTCTAAATGAAAGAGAGAGATTCTCTGGCCCAATGGCACACAATTTTAGACTAGTTCACACCAGTGAAGAATTTTGCCTTTATACTTATTCATAATAATGAAGAAAATGGTCCATAAATATCTTCCAGTATGTTTATATTGTGTGTGTTTGTGCGTGTTTTCCAGGGTATACTTTTGTATCACAAGTCATTAATGTGTTTTTGGAACATTAGCTCTGCAAGATGATCTCTGAACATTGCTCTGGACTTAAAACATTTCCCTTAAGACTGATAATATGTATTATCATAGTAAAGGCTCTAGAAAGTCCCAAAGTAAAGCAACATTTGAACTTTGACTCAGAATTTCCCCAACTTCATTTGACCTTGAAGCCTTTTTTCAGATAATGCTTAATAATTATGAAGATAAAAAAGTTGATCTCATAAAAGAAAAGAGCAGTATATTGGCCTTTAGAGATTAGGCATGGGAGAGAGGGGGATGTATAGGCAGAAGTTGGATAACAATTACCAAAATACAGTAAGATAAAAGGAAATAATTTTAGCACTGTATATAGCATAGTAGAGTAACTACAGTGCACAACAATTTATGATATGTTTCAAAATAGCTAAAAGACTTGGAATTTTCCCAACACATATAAATGATACATGTCTAAGGAGATGGAAATGCTACTGTAATTACTGCAATTAGATCATTACATACTGTATATATGTTTTGAATTATTGTATTCTACCCCATAAACATAAATATATATCAAAGCTTTAAAAAGCGAGTACACATGAAATATAGTAGTTCAGTTTTATTATAATCATTCAGGAAATGCTAAATTAGATTATGTTCTGAAGGAATTTGCATGGACACAATTGCCTAATGTACAAAGGAACATGAAAATCTAGATCGTTGCCAGTTACACACTTTCCGCTGGCTTCTTTCAGCTTAGCTTTAGTCAATTCCACTCTTCAGTGTCTAGCTACATCTGCTGAAGTACTATGTGGTTCCAAGCCCTGTAAAATTGTTTCTATAGACATATTAGGAGCAATTACAAAGGGGCTTACTAAGGTTTTTGTTTTCGTTTTTTGTCTTCTTTTAAAAACTCAACTATAGTATTCCTTTTCATAAATATGGTGCAAAAACAAAACAAACAAACCCAAAAATACCCCACATAAATATGGTGCCAACTCAGTTGTATTAGGCACTTTAATAAAGTTACTTCTTACCGTCTGCTATCTTTTATCACCTGATACTTGTGAAGTTGGAACTGAAGGTGTAATTTTTTTCTAGGAATGTACGTTCACTTTAGGAAAAAATAAAGAAGTGGAAAAAGTCCTCCTCAGTTATGTAAGGATTCACTTCTGGTTGCAACCTGGAAAAGGCAAGAAGGAATATTTAAAACAAATCCATTCAGTGTCTTAGATTATTCCATTAATGGAAGTCTGGGCTATGTTGATTTTATCTAAGGGAGAAAGTTCTGAGTTTCTTCAGTCTTTGCCTGATTTTGGCAAAAAGGGATGGAGGAGGTGAGAGGATTATTAACTTACTTTTGTAAAAGATTTTTTTTATTTTAATGGTACATTTTAGATGTACATAGTGATAACATTCATCATAGGGAATTTGTTCCTGTACATGATATATCTTGTTGCTTCTTTTTTTCCCATTCCCCTCCCCTCACCCCCTCATCCCTCCCTATTTACAAAAGCTTTGTTTCCATTTGTTCCTTCCATTTCTTATTTCTCTTGTCCCTCTGTTCCTTTCCCCCTCCCTTGTTCCCTTTCCCATTTGGACATTTTCTTCCCTTTCCCAATATAATACATTTTAGTCTGTAAAAGCTATTCTATTTGATTAATGTCAGAGCTAAATTTAAAGGAGGAAGGTATGCTGAATAAGCGCTCCTCAAATCATTCTCAGGATGTGCCTCCAGGAACTTTATTGTGCTGTAAGGTACTTGTGATCCACCTTTCCTTCCATTCCCTCCATAAACAAATACCAGAGAACTGATCAAATTGCGATAAGGCTGAAATCCTGACCAATGACACAATGCAAGTAATTTTCAGATATCTTTTCCAGGTCATGCTTCATTCAGAGCTTTCTGATTTACTTTACAGAGTGCAAAACATAGCAGTGATTTGGAGTCATCTATATTAGATCAGATAGCACAGGCTGGTATCCTAGATAATAAGAATCTCCTCCTCCCTTATTTCTTTTCAGACAAAAATCCTGCTTTAAAAATCAAGACTCTTAGATATCAACACTCTTGTTTTGAGTTATTTTCGTATGTAAAGATTTCTGTTGCCTTAAAAGATTATTTCTTTAAATTGGTTTTTTTGTTGTTGTTGTGTTTTTTTTTTTAACTGTAGACATGTTTTAGTGCACAAAAGCAGAATGGTATGATGACTTTTTATACTGACCAGGCAATTCAAGAATTATCAACATTTTGCCGATCTTGCCATGTCTCATCATTCCTTCTTTTTCTCTTGAGTATTTCAAAACTAATACCAGAAGTCATGTCATTTTGCAGCATGCATCTCTAACTGATGAGGCTTTTATATTTCATAACAAGAATGCCATTACTCAATCTGACAAAATTGAAAATAATTCATTCATATCACTTAATACTGAGCTCACACAAACATCCTTTATTATCCCCCAATTTTTACCCCGATTCAGCTCTTCGTCTTTTCTAGCCCAGCTAGGAACCTTATTTCTAGGAATGAGTGCATCCATAAAGGTAGCAGGTAGAGAACATCATTTCCTTCAGTCCAAAGCAGCAACTTACAGGCTTCATTACCATGTCACCCTAATTCTGAACTCTGTCACTACTACTTTCAGTGTTTCAATATCCAAGAAGTGAGACTCAGATCAAGCTATTTTGGTGATAAGTGAGAGATGAAATTCTAGAATTTATTCAGGCTGCTTCCCAAGCCTTTCTGGGAAGCACACAAGCAGGAAATGAACTTAGCTGTTGGTTACAGTGCATAGAACTGGTCAAACTAAAGTGTTTACATTTCGTGAATATGCTTTGTTTACATTTTCAAGCAACTGATAGTTGCTTTATTTGTAGTGGGTCACTAGTTTATGTCTTCAGTAAAATATTATGCAGGGCCTATTGTGTGAAAGCATGGCACTAGTAATGAAAACACAAGTGAAAGGCATGTATGAGAGACACAATAAAAGGCAGTGGGAATTATCTTTTACTTGGGGTGATGTTGGTCACAAGGATATTTAACTCAGACCTTGAAAGACTTCTAGAACATGAAAAATTAGAGAGAAATTGGGAGGAGGAGAGCAAGGAAAGGCACCAAAGTGCGAAAAGAAAAGCATATGAGGTGAATAATGTCATCAGTCTGGTGAACATGGCATTCTCTTCAGGCCCAACACCATGAAATATCACTACTAGACATACAGCTAGGTGTAGCTATTACATAATCACTCAGTAAACAAGGATTCCGGTAACTCCTATCAGCCACTGCTGCCAGGAACTACTAGTCAGACAGCATAGTTAGAATATCAAGACAATGATTGTTAATAAGTGACAAAAAAAAAGAACAAAAAATCTGATGCTGTGGTAAATCACTGAGTTCTGTGAAATATAATAATCAATTCAACTGGATAATATTTTACCTCCAAATCTAACCTTGTGATCAGGTCAACGGCAAACATTCTGCTATTATTTGAGAAGAATTTCTCGGCAATCTCAAGAAGTTTGAAAAAGTTAAGCTCCATAAAAAACTTCCTCTTGAGGCACTAGGTCCTTCTTGTGCTCTTTCATATATTAAACTCATATGATTATTTTTGGTTTGTTTTCTTCTTATAGGTTGAAACTCTAAAATTATGTGGTTTACATGATGTATCAAAGTATTTTGACCTCCAACTCCAGCTGTCATGCTACAGCTAAAGAATGGATTCACACAGATGTAACACTACTGATTTGGGTTGTTCTGATGTGCTCAACATGGAGCTGAAATGCCCTGGGTCAAATAACTACTTTACATTCTGACTGTTCTAATAGTCTAGTCTATCTAGGTAATATGGTGCAGAGAAAAAGTGTCTTCCTTCATTCTTCAACATAAACTAGAAATGCATTTTTAGCTAACAATCTATCCTGTGTTTATTACGTGCTAGACACTGTGTCAGATGTATTACGATTATCTCATTTAATCCCATAACAACTCTTATGATATGAGCTCATATAATTATCTCCATGTCAGAGATGAGAGTTCAGAGAGGATTAGTAATTTGTGCCAGACCGCATGGCTAATAAGTGGTAGAGCTGGTTGTTAAGCCCTGCTGGTATGTTCTGACTTGGCACAAAGCCCCTGGGCCCCTGCCTCTTCTAGTCTTCACCCTGTTTCTTCATTTTTGCTATTTCTTATTTTAACTCATTTACCTTCTTGCTTATTTTATATAGTTTTACTCATTTATGTATTAATCCATTTCCTCTTTTTTTCATCAGTTTACCTCTGGAGTGTCAGGTCTTGCTCACTAGGAAATTACAAAGACAGCCAGTGAGTGAAAGAATGAATAAATATAACACAAAATGATGAGTGTGGATTTGGATTTCTCTGGGGGTACAAAGAAAGAAAGATATGAAAATTTGAAGTCTTGGAGTTGCTGATTGTATTGCGTCTTCAAGGAAGAGGACCTGGAAAACCGGTGAAAGAGTAGGAAGGGCTCTTCAGGCAGATGAACTAGTATTTGGGTGGTCAGAAAGGCAGGGTGAAACCCTGACACATCTAGATACCTGTGGGTCATTGGAGATGAGTGGAGTGCTACCTGGCAGTTTGGGAAATGAAGCTAGAGACAGAGGTGGAGGCCAGAGCAGAACACGCTCTGTGCTAAATCAGAGTGTGAATGTTAGGCTGTAGCCAGGAGAAGTCATTGTAAAGCTTTAAACTAGAAAGATGCATAATTTTGTATTTTAAATGTTTTCGGTTCAGTGCTCTCTTTTTAAAATTAGTACATGTTTGTAATACAGAATGGTGATGTTCATTTTGGAGACTTGATATATGCATCTAACATATCTTGATCGTTTTCAGTCCCTTTATCCTTTCTCCCTTTCTTCACCCCACCACAATCATTTTCTCCATCTCCAAGAGTCTACCTTCTACTCTCCTATCATCTTTATTTTATTCATTCATTTATAACTTTGTATTTTAGAAATAGCGATTTAGATGTAACTGTCACTTGCAAAGCCAAAAAAGACCTGAGTTGCCCCAGGATTGTACACTACCTGCTTTGAGAAACTGACTCACATCCCACACCATATCTTTGATCTTCTGTGGTAGGAGAGCTGGGCCTTCTGTCCTACTCCTGAGCTCAGAAGTCCTGGGCAGCTGAGTACAACACAGGGCGAAACACAGTTTTTTAAATGGACCCTTAAACAAAGAGGTAGTTGTAACCACACAAACCTGCTCATTAGGTGCAGATTTCTCATGCACATGCAGGTTCCACTTCCTCTCAGAACTCTCCCCATCCGCATTCTCATATGTTGCTGTACATTTTGGGCAGCTGCATTACCATAATCATTTTTAGGTTTTTATTTTTCTTTTCTTTACCGTTACTCCTGAAGGTTGGGGGAAGTTTAGGTGAGCTGCTCTGCAGTGGGAAAATCCACCGAAGCAAATGAGTGGGTGGGCTGTTGGATCAGAAGCAGGAGGTGGCATCAGATAAACTACATGTGACAATTGGGGGTCCTTAGTCAAGGTAGTAATCCAGGCGTTTCGTGGCAATGATGGTTAAACTTTTTGTACACCTACCACTTAATATACTCCAACAAAACTAGGCATTTCATTTTATATTTCTGAAGTGGACTCCTATTATTTTTCATTATATGTTTAAATAGTTGCAGGTGAAATTTCTAATGTGTAGTACATGGTGGCTGTTTTGGTTACTTTCTCCTTGCTGGGGCAAAATACTCGACACCCACAATTTAAGGAAGGAAAGGTTTATTTTGGCTCAGTTTGTTGAGGTTTCAGCCCACAGATTGTGGGCTCCAAGTCAGGGCAGCAGGGTAGAGGGCAGAGGAGAAAGAGCTAATGACATGCTGCCAGTGGCTGAAAGCAGAAAGAAGATCGAGGGAGGCAGGAAGGAGATACACCTTCCACATCATGACCCCAGTGACGTACCACCTCCAACAGGGCTTTGTCTCCCAAAACACATTTGGCAATAAATTAATCAGTGGACTAATAAGTATCACACCCCATGATCTAATCATCTCCTAAAAGCTCCTCTATGGGCACGAGGTTTGGGGGGGCATCTAAATAGAACCCATAACAGAAATGAGACATTACTTTCAACTATGTAGCATGAACTTGATACTCTACCAATTTGATAGCCCCTATTATTCACTTAACTAATGGACCTATTAGTCAGATAGTACTAATTGACCTAAGAGTCAGACTATTAGTCAGATTAGCAATTTGATTAAGCAATGTAAAACCAAATGGTAACGGATTTGGTAATGGTAAGTGCAAAAATGATTAAGAGGAATGACAGCCATTACCTCCCCAATTGTCTCATATCAAATTTTGCTACTATTAAACAAATATTTGTTAGCAAAGCAGCTTCAATTCAATTTTTTCAACTTTTTCTGCAAATTCAATGATACATTAACACTCTGGTTTTTTGTTGTTGTTGTTGTTGTTTGTTTGTTTTTTGTGCTTCAACTACACCTCATGTGAATGATTCTATAAGGCCCACACCAACCTTCCAGAGAAGGATTCTGTCAAATAAACAGTCCTCCAACCATTTTGTATTCTTGCTCAACCAATTAATGGAATCAAGACTCAAGGAATTAAGCATAGGGTACTACTGTGGTTTGAATGCGTCCCCTCCAAAGTTCATCTCCTGAAACTTAGTGGTCAATGGTAGTATTAAGTAGGCGAGGCCTTAAAAAGTGGGGCCTTTAATAAGTAATTAGGTTATAAGTGTTTCTACTTTGTGACTGGGCTTATGTCCTTTATAAAAGAGCTTGACAGAGGGAATTTGCCTCTTTTTCTTTCTTTCTTTTTTTTTTTTTTATGTTGGGAATTGAGCTCAGGACCTTCATGCTGACAGTATCCTCAACTTCTTTAATTTTTTTTTTTTATTTTGAGACAGAATCTTGTTATGTCACTAAGTTGCCCAGGCTGGGCTCAAACTTGCAATGGTCTTGCCTCAACCTCCCAAGAGTTTGCCTCTTTTGCCATTTTGCCTTCTGCTATGTGAGGATATGATGATGATGTTTTTCTACAGAGGAGAAAACAAGAAGGCTTTACCAGACACCATGTGTTAGTGCCTTATCTTGAACTTCACAACCTCTAGAACTTTGGGAAATAAATTTCTATTCTTTATAAGTTACCCAGTCACAGATATTTTATTATAGCAGCACAGAATGAACCAAGAGAGGAACCATATTTTAGGGTAAAGTGTACTGGTTTTGTTGAATTCTTATACCCTGTTCATAGAAATATAAAAATTTCTAAAGTATCTCTATACATAGCACGTACCTTGAATTCCTTTAATTACATCAAAGAGCCAGTTTCTGACTTTCATCATGCTAATCAACAGACCATTGTTTACATTCATTAAAACCTATTTGGGCATTCTTAATAGTGTATTAATTTAAAGAACCTCAGTTGCAATGAAGATGGACAATAGAGCACCTGTGGTAGCTGCAGATAGATTATAGACTTCCTTTGCTATCAACATCTGACTACATATTTTTTATATAGATGACAAAATTCTCCTATAATTAAAGCGCAAACTAATTAGAACAAACCAAACCTACTGTATGGAAATATCTTAAAATGAAGTATAGATGTTAAAAAATTAATTAAAAATACTTTCAAATACCATTTAAGTCAGAAGTTTGACATTGTTTCATTACCTTTTTTATATTTCTATTTCATTTTCCTTCCTAATTTTATCCTATTTTGTCTTATTCTTGAAAATCTTAATTACCCTGTCACACTTTTCTGTAACACAAATACTTATTAAATTAAAATTCTCTTAAATTTCAAATGACTACAAGATTTTAATGCAAAAATAAAATACTACACAAATTGAGTGTCAAAAAATGACAAAGGGATGTGCAAAAACAATTTAACCTCTCTGAGATTTGGAATCCAGATACCAGAAAATAACAACTTGGGACAGAAAAAAGGAGAGAAGTAGATCCTAGAAACCAGGAGGGATCTGATAGGAAAATGAAAAACTACACAGAAGTTGAATCAAGAGAACACAAAGTGGAGAACGAAAGAGGCAAAGAGGCGATGTGAACTTTCCCTCTGGCTCCTGGCACATAGTTCCTAGGAGAGGGAGATGAAACTAACAGAGACAATGTGAATGCTGGGGATGCCAGGGGGCCTCAGGAAGAAATGTGGCGGTGGGCTGGACCAGCAAGTTTTGTGATCTGCTGGAACAGTGCAGGATTCTGCTCCCACAGGAGTCTTTTGACAGGTGACAGCTGGTGAGTGACTCTACTGCAAGTGCCCACTCTTCGCTTGGAGAGAGTTCTTAGTCAGACGTCATTACAGGGAGGGGTTGATTGTTTGAACCCAGGACTTAGAGCAACCACAGGATGACTTTGCCTCAGGGCTCCACTTGGAGCCTCACTTGTGACTGCAGTCAGGAAGAGAATTATGAACATATATGCACCAAACACTGGTGCACACAACTTCATAAAACAAACACTAATGGTCATGAAAAATCAGATGAACACCAATACCGTTGTAACTGGGGACCCCAATACTCCACTCTCACAAATAGACAGATCAACTAGACAAAAAAATCAACAAAGAAATATCAGAGTTGAACCAAACCTTCAAACAAATGGCTTAATAGATATCTACGGTGTGTTCCACCCAACAACAACAGAATACACATGGGACTTTCCCCAAAATAGACCACATACTAGCCCATAAAGCATACTTACATAAATGCAAAATAATGAAAATTATCCCATGCACATTTTCAGATCATAGTGCAATCAAAGTAGAAATCCATGACAAAAGAAAGCAAAGAAACTGCAAGCACATGGAAGTTAAACAATACCCTTTTGAATAATCAATGGGTCTCAGAAGAAATTAAAAAAGAAATAAGACAGTTTTTAGCATCAAACAATAATGCCAGTACAACACATAGGAACCTCTGGGACACAATGAATGTAGTTCTGAGAGATAGTTTATACCTGTGAAATGTCCACATCAGAAAACAGAGAGTCAAATGCATAACCATTTGATGCTCCTGAAGGTGCTAGAAAAACAAAAACAATCCAAATCAAAACCTAGTACAAGGAAGGAAATTATAAAGATCAGAGCATAATGAATGAAATTCATAGTACAAAAATACAAAGAATCAATAAATTAATGAGTTGGTTGGTTGTCAGAATAAACAAAATAGACGATTCCTTAATCAATCTTAGTAAAATAAGAAAATGAAAGACCCAAACCCATGCAATTAGAAATGAAAAAGGTGAAATCACAGTGGATTCTGGAAAAATTTTGAAGATCATTCATAACTACTTTGAGAACCTGTACTCTAATATAATGGAAAACCCAGGAGAAATGGATAAATTCCTAGATACATAGGAAATAGCAAAGCTGAAAAAAGAAGATACAAAAATTCGGAATACTCCAATATCAATTAATGAAATTGAAGACATACAAAAAAAACCTGCCAACTAAGAAAAGCCTAGGTTCCAATGGGTTCACAGAAGAATTCTATAATAATTTTAGGGAATGCCTAATGTCTTTGCTCCTCAAAGTCTTCAATGAACTGGAAAGGCAAGCAGTACGCCCAAAGTCATTCCTGGAAGCAAGCATTATCCTGGTTCCAAAGCCAGAAAAAGACCCAACCGAAAAAGAAGAGAACTACAGGCCAATCTCTTTGTAAACACAGATGCAAAAATTCTCAGTAAGATACCAGGAAACGGAATGCAACAAATTAAAAAGATCATACATCATGACCAAGTAGGCTTCGTTCCAGGGATACAGGCATGCTTCAAAATACACAAATCAGTAAAGTTAATACACCGCACAAACAGAAGCAAGAACAAAAACCATATTCTCATCTCAGAAGAAAAATAAATTTGTATCTCTTGAATGACCAGTGATGTTGAACATTTTTTCATATATTTATTTGCCATTTGCAATTTTTCATGAGAAGTGTTTATTCATTTCAGATGCCCATTCTTGGATTGGGTTTTTAAATCTGGGGAAGGTCTGATTTTTTGAGTTCTTTAAATATTATAGCTATTAGTCCTTTGTCTGAGGAAAATCTGGCAAAAAAATTTTCCCACTCTGTGAGTTTCTTTTCACTTTGTTAATGGTTTCTTTTGCTGTGCAAAAGCTTTTTAATAAGGTGAGATCCATGTTGCTGAGTCTTTGTAATATTTCCTGTGCCATGGTATTTTGTTCATAATGTCTTTGCGTACACCTATGTCTTCAGGAGTTCTATGTATCCTATCTTCAACAGATTTAGTATTTCTGATTTAAGATTTAGATCTTTGACCTACTTCAATTTTAGTTTAGTGCATGGTGAGCGATAGGGGTCTAGGTTTAATCTTCGGCATGTGGAAAGTCATTTTTACCACACTATTTATTAAAGAGGCTATCTTTCTTCTTCTGAAGGTGTTTGGCCTCTTTGCCAAAGATAAGTAGGCTGAGTGTGTGTGAGTTTGTTTCTGCATCTTCTATTCTGTTGCATTGATCCTTGGGTCTGTTTTTTTTTTTTTTGCCACCATGCTGTGTTTGTTTGTTTGTTTGTTTTAAATTATGGTAGCTTTGTAGCTTAATTTCAGGTCAGGGATTATGATGCCCCCTGCCTTGCCTTTGTTGCCCAGTGCTTTTGCTATTGTAGGTCTCTTCTGGTTCCAAATGAGTTTTAGGATGGTTTTCTCTAATTCTATGAGGTATGCTATTGTTCTAGAGATGCAAATTAAAACAACACAGATTTCATCTCACTCTAGAAAGAATGGCTATTATCAAGAAATCAACCAATAAAAAATTCTCGTGGGGCTGTGGGGAAAAAGGAACACTTCTCCACCGTGGGGGTGGGGGTGTAGACTGGTGTAACTATTGTGGAAATCAGTATGGAGATTCCTCAAAAAACCCTAAAAATACAGGTCCTGTTTGACCTAGCTCTTCCCCTTCATGGTATCTTCCTGAAAGAATTAAAAGCTTCATAGCACAGTGATATATGCACATCCATGTTTATAGCAGGTCAGTTTGTAATGACTAAATCTTGGAAACAGATGCCCATTTGGGAATCCAAATGTTCATCAATGGATGAATGGATAAAGAAGGTATTTTTTTTAAAATATAATGGAATACTACTCTGTCATAAAGAAAGATAAACTTGAGACATTTCTGGGTAAATGGATGCACATTGACACCATACACTAGTGAAATAAATTGGACATACATGTTTAAATATGATATTGCTTCTCTGATGTGAGAAATCGAAAGTGTAAATAAGGACTAAAATGTATAATAGATATTGAGAAATGGGAAGAAAATGTTTAAATGCAAAGGGGAAAAAGGGAGGGGAGAGCTGGAAAGGAAGAAAGGAAAAAGAAGAAAATGAGAATAGAAGAAAAAAATGGAAACAAAACTTTTAGATAAGAAGGGGAAAAGGAATTGAAGGGTGGGGAAGGGATTGGGGAAAAAAGAAGAATCAAGATATATCATGTACAGGGACAAATTTGCTATGATCATATAAACTTAAAATGTACCAATAAGATTAACTAAAAAAAACAAAGACACAGAAAAAGGACAAAATTCAACATTAGCTCTTGATAAAAACAACCTGAAGAAAATAGGAACAAGGAGTTTTAATCTAAATCTGGTGAAAGCCATCTATGACAAAGCAACAGCCAACATCATATGAAATGAAGAAAAGCTAAAAGCTTTCCTCCCTAAAACCAAGAACTAGACAGAATGTGCAGTATTCCCATTCCTGTTCAATATATTTCTTGAAACATTAGTCAGAGCAATCAGGCTGGAAAAAATAAAATGAATATGGAATGGATAGAAAAAATTTAAATTATCATTGTTTGCACCTGACATGATTATTATGTAGAAGACCCCCAAAACTCTACCAAAATTCTCCTAGAACTAATAACTAAATTCAGTGGCATGGCAGGATACAAAGTCAACACTCAAAAATCAATAGCCTTATGTACACCAATATTAAATCCACTGAGAGAGAAATTAAGGAAATAATACTTTTCAAACTACCATCACATAAAATAAAATGCTTAGGAATTAACCTAACCAAGCAAGTGAAAGACCTCTACAATGAAAATTTTAGTCCTCTGATAGAAGAGATCGATGCAAGTATTATGGTTTGTAGTAGATAGCCTTCCAAATCCTCATGTGGTCATAGGTGTGGCTTTCTCAGAGGTGGCTGGATCTAGAGCATGTGACTGATTCATGGTGCAATGGTAGGGTTAGAGTGATAGGATTAAAGGTGTGAGTGCTATCCATCCTAAAGGTGGGTAGCCTGGCTACATATAAGGGACAGAAAGAAGCTTGCTGCTAGTTACTTGTAGTTGATTGCTTGCTTACTTTTGCTTTCTTCTGCCTGCAATGAACTATTTCTCCTATGTAATGCCCCTCTACCATGCCACCCTGCCTTGGAGCCAGCCAATTGTGATCTAAAACCTCTACAAACCATGAGCTAAATAAACCTTTCCTCCCTTGACTTGTGGGTGTTGGGTAGTTTGTCTCAGCAAGAAGAATAGTAACTAAGACAGAAATTATCAGAAAATAGAAAAAACATTCTCTGTTCCTGGATATACAGAACCAATATAGTCACAATGCCCATACTTTCAAAACTGTTATACATATTTAATGCAATTCAAATAAAAATGCAATTCAAATAAAATTGCAATTCAAATAAAATGCAACTCAAATAAAAAATACCAATAACATTCCTCACAGAACTAGAGAAAAAATTCTAAAATTCATATGGAACTAGAAGAGACCTAAAATTGCAAAAGGAATTCTGGGCAACAAGGGCAAGGCAGGAGGCATCACGATCCCTCCTGACAATCCCTATAAACTTCAAGTTATACTATAAAGCTGAAGTAATAAAAACAGGATGATATTGGCAAAAAACTGACATGTGAATAAAAGGGACAGAACAGATTACGTAGAAACAACTCCAGGCACACTCAGCTACCTTATTTTTGACAAAGGGTTCAAGTACTTTCGCTGGAGGAAAGATAGCCTCTTTAACAAATGGTGCTGGAAAAACAGACTATCTATATGCCAAAGATTGAACCTAGACCTAAAATCAAAATAGATCAAAGATCTAAACATTAAGATAGAAACACTTAATCTGGTGGGAGACAAAACTGGTAAAACTCTTGAAGACATAGGCATAGGCAAAGACTTTCTAAACAGAACCAAGAACAAACAAAGGGGATCACATCAAATTAAAGAGGTTTTACACAGCAAAGGAAACCACCAAAAGGGTGAAGAAACAACCTACAGAATGGGGAAAAATTTTTGTCAGCTACACATCAGACAAAAATCTAATATCTAGAATAAAAAACTAAAAAAATTAGGCCCCTTCCAAATTTAAAGACTTAGTCAAAAATGGGCATCTGAAATGAGTAGACACTTCTGAGAAGTACAAATGATCAATAAATACATGAAGAATGTTCAGCATCGCTGACCATTTAAGAAGTACAAATTAAAATAATTCTGAGATTTTATCTCACTCCAGAAAGAGTGGCTATCTTCAACACATCATATAAAAACAATTGTGGAGAGGCTTCAGGGTTTAAGGAACATTTCTACATTTTTAGTGGGAGTGTAAACTGGTAAAACCACTGTGGAAATCAGTATGGAGATTGCTTAAAAAGGTAAAAATAAAAATTCCACTTTACTCAGCTGTTCCCTTTCTAGGTATCTTTCTGAAAGAGTTAAAGACGTCATATTACAGTGATACATGCTTACACATATATATGGTCGCACAATTCATAATAGCTAATTTTTGGAAACAGCCTATATATCTATCGATAGATGAATGGATGAAGAAGATGTAGTATTTATACACAATGGAGTACTATTCTGCCATAAAGAAAGATACACCTGCATCATTTGTAGGAATATAGTTACACCTTGAGACCATAATATTAAGTGAAATGCATCAGACACACAAGCATAACTATGACATGGTTTCTGTTATATAAGAAACCCAATATATAAATAAATTGCAATACAAAAGATACATAACAGGAAGTAGGAAGATCTTTCTTAAATGGAAAAGGGATCAGGAGATGGAGGGAGGGGAAAGGGAGTGTAGGAAAAAAGAATTAGGGTGTGTTATGTACATGTACTAATGCCCATGAGTAATGTGATCATTATGTAATGCAAGCATGTACTGAATTTTTAAAATTACACAAATTATGAAAAGAAAAATAATTTTAAACAATTTTATCATAAAAGTAAAATTTTGTTGGAAAGGCATCTTTCATGGAACTAGTAGCTGCTTGTCCTCCTCCTTGATTTATGTATCTATCCAGAGATGAATTTTACTCATTTTTAAAGTAAGAATGGGTAAGGCATACACTTACCTCTTGTTTTTCTCATTTTCATACTGGTAGATGTAGGGAGGGGAAACTCAATATAAAAACTGCCCAGTTGCTCTTCTCTTTCATCCTCCTGTATCAGGCTGCATTTTTTGCATCCGACTCAGAGTACTTGCTTTTCTCCACTGCCAGTTCGGAGACAGTCATCCTGGCTGTCTTCTCCTCACAGCCGTCTTCTTTCTCTGATACTGATACCGATATGGATATGAACAGATGCTGCTCATAACCAGATTGCAATAAGTGGCCTCCCTCACTGAGCATCCGTGGGAGAAAGTGTCTTCAGAGGGAGTTTCATTACAGCTGGCTTAGCGGGTGGGGACTGCACGGAGTTGGCTCTTACCTCTATTTCAGACACAAAAATGACATGTGCCTGGACAAATCACTTGCTAGCTCTTGGAGTTATCATTCATAAATCAGTATAAGTAAGTGAAATTTATATAAATGAGGGATGAACAACTACTTTTAAGGTAATTACAGTCAAAATGGGTAGCAAACAGCATTAAGTAGGGAATAAAGCAAGATTATGTATAGTGAATGTTGAGTTCCATGACTCAGAATGATCACAGCTACGTGAGAGGTTCAGACACATGTGGGTTAATCGGGGCTCAAATGTGTGGAGATTTCTCGCAGAAGGTACAATCTTGAGAGGACCCTGATGTTAAACATGAAGGAAAGCACATGCTTTTGAATGATTTTGGAAACATCTGAGTACTGATTTGGGGATTACAAATAAATTATATTGAGTAGATAAAGTTCCACATATGAAATATGTGATAATACAATTAACATATTTCAGTGAGATAGGCCATAACCAGCCATTAACAGAATCTAAGTAGGAAATGATGGAATAAGAATATTAGGAGGTTCACCTGGTTATTCATTCACTTAATCATCAAACATGTAAGAAAAGTTCTCTGTGTAGTAGTGACTGCCCAAGGTTCTTAGAATACAGATGAGTAAATGCGGTAACTGACCTCAAGAAAATTGAATCTAAGAGATACTCTATGGGAAAAGCCAGGGAAGAAAAATGAGGCAACCTGAAGTCTTGTTCCAGAATCATTCTTAAGGTGATGCGGACCTGGTTTTGCAAAGCAGGAACAAAAGCAAGATAGAGGCAAACATGAAGATCGAATTAACTGGTTTGTATTTTTTTTTTTAATATTAGAGTGAAGAGGGACTCTCATACATTCTAAACTTATGGTTAAGGAAGGGTATGGAAAATATATGCTCTTGTGCTCCAGAAAAAGACATTTTTCTCAATGTAAGAGGCTGTGGACAGAAATTCTTCCACTCCATTTCCTCAGTACTGCTGCTTGCTTCAGCTGTCATTGTCATTATGTTTAAAAGGCCCAACAACTAAGGAATGGCTAAAGAAGATGTGGTTTTTCTACACAATGGAGTACTACTCTGCCACAAAAAGGATAAACTAGAGTCATTTGTAGGTAAATGGATGCACCTTGAGAACATACTCTTAAGTGAAATAAATCAGTCATGCATGAGTACACATCAAATTGTTTCTCTGATATGAGAAACCATAAGTGTACATAAAAACAAAGAGGTATAATAGATATTAGGTAAAAGAAAGATAATATTCAAAAGAGAGAACTAGAAGGGGAAAAGAAGGAAGGGAAAAGGGAAAGAGAGGGAAAAGGGAAAAAATGGAAAAATGTAAATAAATCTGCTGTAAATAAGGAAAGGGGGTAATGGGAGGGAAGGGTGGGGAAGAGGAGGGGGACCAAGATACATCATGTACAGGTACAAAATAACCATGATAAATGTGATCATTATGTACACAATGTACCAATTCATGTTCTTGGTAAAAAAAAAAAATTAAAAAAATGATAAAAGTTGCATTCTGTAAAGAATGAAATAAAACAAAGCCCAAAGCCTTGATTCTCTTACATACTAGCCACACAAATTTTCCAGATTCTAGCGACTTTGTTGATTTATATTTGAACTGGTTCTAAAAATTTTAGTAATGAAAATCTAATTTTTGACCACATATGCTCCTGTTGGCCATTTATAATACTTCAGGTTCAAGAGCAAAATGTGAACTGTTAATCTTCCCTTGGTTCACATTTGGCTGCTTAAGTGATACTTCTACGTTACTTAGTGATGGGAAAAATTCTGTGAAATGCCTTATTTAGGTAACTTTTTCATTGTGCAAAGGTCACACAGTGTGCTTACACAAACCTAGGTGATATAGTGTACTTTGTACTCAGGCTGTATGTGCCCCCTTGCTCTTGGGGCCTTGCTAATCAAGACAATGTAAGATTAGGCTATGCAGTAGAAAATGATGCAATGAAGAGGTGTAACCGCAAGATCTATGAGCCTGTGGCTGGATGAAGTACATTCTAAAATAATGATACACAGTAAAACACAGTAAATACATAACCCAGTAACTTTGTCACTTATCATAATAATCAAATATTGTGTAACGTACATAACTGTGTGGTGTTCTTTTACAAGATTAACAGCACAGTAGGTCTGGTTACACTAGCACTGCCACAAATACAAGAGTAGCACACTCCTCTGTGATGCTATGAAGGTTTCATTCTCATTCTGGCAAAGGAATTTTTTAGTTCCATTAAGATCTTATGGAATGACCATCTTATTAACTAGTGGCTGAATCTAGAGGCTGAAATGTTATTTGGCTCATGGGTACTTTTTTCCATTTTCCAATTGTTCTGAAAATAATTTTCCTGTGTTTATAGCAAGAATTATATCATGTTTAGATTTGTGAAAAAGTAACATTTTCTTTATGTTTCTTTGGAAGGAACTGACTGTTCTTCTGAATCTGTTACTACTTGGACTGAATCTATACCTTATGGAACTTCTTTTGCTGGGCAGAGTGATGGGTTGAATGTGTTTGTTGCAAGCAGATTAATTCAATAGGGTATCAGGCATTGTGGTAGGTCTGGCAATGCAAAAGAAGGATAAAGTTCCTGTCTTCAAAGAGTTGGTGATTGCCAAAGGCTAAAGCAATCTCTAGAATTAAAATGCTGCTCACACTTCACCTTGTAGATGCCTACATTTTGTAGTGAGTATGAATGGTAGAGCACAAAGACACAGCCTGTCTGGCCAACCCTCTGGTTTCAGATGCTTCAGAAAACCCTTTACACTTACTATGTGTCAAAGTATTTAAAAGTTAAACATTTGTAAGGATGTAGAAACAAAAATCAATTTCTGGGGCTAATGTGACTTAAGACAAATACTTTGTTTCCAGAAAAGGTCTTCCCACTTTTGTCTTTTTATTAATTTTTTCTCAACTTCATATCAAGAACACGTTCTGATTAGGCAATAAACAATGAGTTTAATACATCGATAGATTATTAGTCATAATGGAAATTCACATGTAGGAGCACAAACAATAATAAAACTTTGCAGGCTGTCCTCTCTTGAGAGAGTTACTAATTCATGAAAAGTTTGACTAGAGGGTATTCCATACAGAAATTTATTTGTGGATACATGCTCAGGGTTATCCTCTTCTTGGTTACTCAGAAACTGAATACTCATACCCTGCCTTAGCTTTTATTAGCCAACAGCATAGTCTTTGTTTTAATACATACACATTACTATAAAGGATTATTCTAGGAAGGCCATGAAACCAATGTGTTTTTGAGGCAGTGTCTCTTGTAGGAAATTTTAAGCCAAAGAAAACTTGCTCCAGTGGAGAATTCTGTAAATGTAATATTGTGGGGGTTGTTGAGAGGTGAGGATAGCAGGCTGTTTTAATCCTATGTCTCTTCATTCAACTGTTAAAAGCTATATGAAATCATTTGGTAAATCTGTAAGATGGTGAGACCTGTCTGCTGCAGGGAAGGGAAGGCAGCCACCTGTGCTGAGGGATGTAGAGGAAAGAGCTTACCTACTCTGTGGAACCTGGCCCAAAAGTCCCATCTTTCCAGTCCTAAGAGCAGAACACTGGGAAGATCATTGTCTACTGAAGGACTAGTTAAAATAGAAATTACCTGCTTTGTGAAATTGTGATATAAATAGATTCTCTCACAGGACTGTTGAATGTATAGAATGAGATAAGCACAATATGTGTGTTATTTCTGTTCCTATTAATATCATTCTCATATGCATCAGATGCCCTTGAATTTTTCCATCCAGGTTTGAACAATTTTCTAGTCACATCTTAACTTTAAATGATGGCTCTTTGTTTTCATTAAGCACTGACTATGTGCTAACGGTTTGGTTCTCTGCCAGTGGTGCTGTTGGGAAATAATGGAGCCTTTAAGAGATGGAGCCTGGTGGAGGAGGTCTTTGGTCATTGAGGGTGTGCTTCTGAAAGGGACAGTGGGACCTCAGTCCCTTCCTCTTCTCTTTTACTTTCTGGCCATGATGTGAATAGTTTCATTCTGCCATGTCCTCTTATCATGATATGCTGCCTTGCCACAGCCCAGAAGCAGTAGGGCCATCGGTCATGCACTGAAGCCCCCAGAACCATGAGCCAAAGTAACACTTTATCTTTATGTGTTAACTCATCACAGATATTCGTTATAGTGATAGAAAGCTAACATAAACATTATATCATTGGTTCAAGTTATTTACTGAGTGAATATAGAGGTGCAGCTGGGTTCAATGGAGTAATGTTGGTGTACTACATTTTTCACTCTTGATGACTAGATGATCCAAAAATTGGCGTGGAGTAACTTGAAGCCTAATAGTTCACATCTGACTTCTAAGAGATATATTTTGATTGATAAATGCCTTTCTATGATATAGGTAAACTGGGTCTCATTTATTCATCCAGGTTTAGTAACTGAGGTGAGACAAAGCATGCGGATACTATGATGCCTGGGGTGGGTAGGAAGAGGAATCTCGGGCTTGGGACCCTTGGTGGATGAGTGACAGTGTTAGGGGGAAATGGTCTCATGTAGTGCCAATCCCCAGGCACCTGCAGGACCAGGCTGGTGAGATGGTGGTGGGAGGGTGTGGGAGAATACTTTGCCAAGGCAGGTGAATGGTTGATGTGTCACTAAAATTCCCTGGCAGGCTGCCCATAACCCTGGTTGTGGGGCAGGTTGTCAAGCTGGAGATATGTCAGAACTAGTTCGGAAGGCTGTAAATTTAAAATATTTTGTGCTTTTGGCCAGCTCCATCTCTTCTAATCCAGTTTCTACTTTTATTTCAGTTCAGTGTAGCATGTCTCTTCTTAGTCTTAGCTTCTCTTATTGGAAGGTGAAATTAAAGAAGGAATGAAAGCAGAAGACATGGGTAGAGGAATAGCATTTCTCCCAGTCCTCTAGTGGAAAGTGGTTTTCCAGATCTCTCATCTTTACCCTTTTCTTCTTTGTTATCCATTCGAATCAGGGTTTTTAAAACTTATTCCTAGGAATGCTTAGAGCCTTTGTATTTGTTTTCTTTTATGAAGAAGTAATCATCTCCTCTAGTTCCTGGCAGAAATAGTGTGTTTTAAAAATTAACATTCTATCCTTTTCTACAAACATATGTGGAGATAGTAACTTGCATTTAGATCACATTTTTACACTTGCTTGAGAAATCACAAATAATTCTATTTAGTTATGTAAACAGAAGAGTCTGATATTTTAAGGAAAGGACCACGAAGATTCTTCAGGACTTCATAAAAGGCAGCTTTTCTCTGTTTCCTTGGCATGCAGTTTTCTTTGGAAAACTAGTTGAGATGAGGGACAAATCAGAAAAATAAAATAGGTGTGACTGTGTTTGTACCTCAGACTAGTGAAGTGGGTCAGACCAGTTGTTTTCCCAAGAGGATTATGAAAGTTTATCTTAAGGAACCTGAGTAATTAATTGGACAAAAACCAAGGAATTGCAACAGAGAACTTTATGTCAGGCTCTCAGTATGCATTCCTGTCAACAGCTATGAAGTTTAACTGGCTGAGAGAACATAAGATCAGTTTAATTCTTATCAAAGACCTAATACATAGAAGGTATGCTCATCTCAGTAGAGCACTGAGAGGATACAGAGAGGCCTCTTCTAAAACCACCACTCAATGCTCCTTCCCCAGCCCTGCTCCTACCCATGTTCTTACCACGCTTGTATTTTAATTCCTTGTAAGCATAGGGTTTGTCCTTTTCATGTTGAATCCCCGATTTTAGAACACAGGCTAGCACTCACTGATCACTCAATACATTAAAAGATTAATTAAAAAATGGAAACATTTAAACCTGAGGGAATATTGAAGTTGTTCTGTGACAGAGTATTTAAAGATATTTGCTGGAATTATAAGTGGAATCAGTTAAGATTAAATTTAATTGGAAAATAAGGAAAACTTGTCTTGGGCCCTAAAATCTGAACATTATACAATGACACTAGAAGAGAAGATACAACTTGGAAATATTTTATGCAAAAAATTTAGTCGTAAGTAAATGCAACATAAATCAGAAGTGTCCTATGATTGGGACACAAATTTGTTATGGTCATAAGCCACATTATTTAAGATATGATATCTAAACTGTAGAAAGTGATTGTACTGGTTTTCTTTTTGCTCACTTTAGATATTAAACTAAAAAAATCTGTAAGTAATAAGTGTGTTTTATGGAGACTAGCCAGAATAATAAAAGAACTCAGAAAGTGAAGAATAATTGGTAATATTGAGGACATTTTTAGGTGAAAAAAATTTCCATGAGCTTTATTCTTCAAATATCAGAGAACCTATTTTCTGGAAGAAGTGTTATATTTGTTTTCTGTTGTATCAAGGGTCAAAGCAAGGGCAAGTGGGTGGTGGTTTTTGAAAGACACATTTTATCTCATAGGAAAGAAAGACTTCAAGATTTGGAGCTGTATTGAATGTTATGGGGAATAAGGCCTCTTTACCTGTGCATTTTCAAATAGGCTGCACAAAGATTGCATAGGGCCTTGAGTGTCCATTTGAATTTGAGGGTCTATAAAATACTCTGTAGAGATAAGATGTGGGGCAGGTGGAGCTGCTCAGAGGGATGGGATGCCTCACTGATTTCAAGGCTGACCTGACAATGGAATTATTTCCCGTGGTCTATGCTGGCGGGATACAGTTAAAGAGTATTTTCATTTACCTGGTCTGGTTGTGTGATACCTAAATAATATAATTCAGATCACTTGGAATTTATGAGAACAATTATTCATTGGCACTGGTACTCTGTACTGAAGTATTTGCCAGGAATCCAGACAGAATAATAAGCAATATTCAACCTCTGCCCTCAGGAACCTTAAAATTATAAGTGCTCATGCGCCTTCTGCACTAAAGATCAGCATTTTATCTGGAGATTTTATTCTCATATTTCACTGAACTTTCGGTTTCTTTCCTTGTGTAATTTGTATGCGTATTGGTTTTCCAAATGTACTGGCATTTCCTTGAAGACACAGATAGTTTCTCATTGTGCTTAACTTGAGCACATTCTGAGAGCACAGTGGTTTGTGTAAAAGTGCTTGTATAAACAAACTTCAGATCACCACCCTGAAAATACGTTGAGAACCAGAAGATACCATAGGAAAGTCCAGGGGAGAGGCATGGTTTAAATCTCAATGAATCATTACAAAGTCTCCTCATAGACCTTGAAGATGAGACTAGGAGTAGAGTAGGGGTGGCTAAAAGATGAAAAAGTGAGATTTGCTCCAAAGATGATGAAATATGGGCTACAGAGCCATTAGACAAGCCAGGACAATAGCCTGAGTTATGGTAGATGGACAGTATTGCCTCGGGAATTGCTTAGTCAAATACATCATTCAGTACCAAACAATATACACAAGAATGGGTTTTGGAAATGTTACAGCTCCCAGGGTTTGAATTCATATAGAAAGAGGAGGAGCGAGTAGTTTCAGAGAAGTCTGAAGTTTAATTTTAAAATAAAGAAATGCTTTTCTGATTGCAGCTCAGATGGGGCTGGGCTCAGAGGACCAATTCAGAAATAAGGGAGCCCACTAGCTCCAAGAGCAGAGGTGAATTCTAATAATAAGCATTTAGAAGAAGCTGAAGATCCCACGGGATCTGGACTCCAGATAATCCTTGGGAAAGAGCTTTCTGAATGTGAGGAACCACTCAGAAGGACAAGACTGTTGCAAGAAGAAGCAACCAGGGCTAAGTGCAAAGGTAAGCTGGTTGGGTTGGTTCAGGTGGACACTGTTACATCTGAACAAACAAAATATACTTCATATTTTAATTATTTTTTATTTTGAGCTTTTTTATGTTTTTCAAGCAAATATTTATTTTGCAAAAGTCTTGGGGTTACCCCTCCTCCAAGTGTGGTCAGCATAATATGAAGACAGACTTCATCTGAGGTATAGGACAGGGTAAAAAACGGCACTTTGCCTTGGAACTCAGTACTGGGTCAGTGAAACTCAACACCAACCTCTGTAAGTGAAGCCTCTGACTCTACCTGCCCTGATGCCAGGTGGAGACCTGAAGTCCCAGGTGAACAAACTTGTATTACAGCCAGCATTATTCACAGCTGGCACAGAAGTCTTGAGCCACAAGTAGGCCATAGCACCATGTGAATTTGTCCTGACCTTTGCTGTGCTAGGCTCGGTGAGTTGTGGGCTCTAGGTGAAACCCAATACTGAGGTAATGGTGGCCACAGAACCATCTCATCTTCATCCTTCCACCAACTCTAGGTAACAAACATGGAGAAAGTCATTGTCTCCTTGGAGGAAGAAGAGGGAAATATGTGTCGACATGTTGCATAGGAGCCTAGGGCTGGTTGCTCCAAAGTAAGGTCTGGTGCCAGGTGAAATCTTTTTCACTTGAACACCAGCTTCTGATGGTAAATCAGGCATCTGGGCTTGCCCCAACCCAAGGCAAAGGCCCATGGGGATGGACTACTCATTTCTTGTACTTCTCAAGACCATTATGAACAGTATATCAACAGTGGATTGGGAGAAACTTGGCCATGGGGTACCTGAGGGTATGGGGAGCATGCACTCTGGTGCTGAAGCTGACAACACACCAACCGTGGGCTCATAGTAAACCTGGAATTACATTGCCACCTAGTGCTAAAATAGCAGCAGTAACACTACCTCAGAAAAAATAAGCAGAATGCTTGGAATTTCTGGAAATACAGGTACAAACAAATTTAGATTATGAGGGCGGGAGTAAATAACCCTTCAATTTGTAGGCATCATTGTGTTCTAATAACCAATATGAACTTTCAAGGAAACTTTACTGCACCTAATGGATAAAATATGACACCAGATATTAAGCATCTGTGAACTGATAATGTACAAACTCTTGGAGAGAGACTTCAAAAATAGTTATTTTAAGAAAACTCAGTGAGCCTCAAGACAACACAGAGAAACAATTCAGTACTTTATCAATGAAAGTTAAAGATAAAATTAAAAATAAAACAGAAATCCTTGAGCTGAAGAGTATATGAAATAAAATAAAAAATGTGATGAAAGACAGCAATAGCTGACAAGAACAAACAGAAGAATCAGCAAGCTCAAAGACAGGCTATTTGAGGGTTTGGGGATTTAGCTCAGTAATAGAGTGCTTGCCTAGCAAGCACAAGGTCCTGAGTTCAATCCCCAGCAACCCCCCCACTCCCACCCAAGACAAGCTATTTGAAAATATACAGAGGAGAAAAAAAGAATGAAGAGGAGTGAAGAAAGCCTATGGGAACTTTGGGACCACATGAAAAAAACCAACTATTCAGATTATGGGAATCCAAGAAGGAAGTGAGGGTGTGAAAGAGGTGAAAAACTTGCTCAAAGAAGTAATAACAGGAAAACACCCCAAATCTAGAGATGGGTACAAATATCCAGTCAAAAGTCACCATTCAGGTACTACTCAACCAAGGCTACTGGAGACATCTTACAATTAAGCTCCAAAAACTTTAAGACAGAGAGGATTCTTAAGATAATTAGCAAGAGAAAAGGAACAAATATATACAGGGGTCCTAATTCAGCTGACAACAGACTTCTTAGCAGAAACATTGAAGTTCAGGAAGCAGTGAGATGACATATCACAGACTAAAAGAAAAAAAAAACC